>VZSZ01010129.1:171086-182466 GCA_013398815.1 Ibidorhyncha struthersii
TTTTTTTTTTTTTAAATAATGAGGCAAAGATAAAAATTCTGTATTTTCATTACTCCCTGTTTTCACAGCCCGCTGAACAAAAACACAAAGCGCTTCTCCTGCTGCCCCTTGCTCCCTGGCCCTGCCTCTTTCTCCCATGGAGTTCAAATTAAAGAAAGGCGAAAATTGAAGCTGTTGTACGCAAGGCGATTGCAACATGCATATTTGATTTTTATGATGGATCTAAATTGCTGAATAAGGCCGTGGAACAAAGGGAGACTGCGGCTTCCTGCCCATCACAGCCAGCCAGCCACTGCAGAACAAAAGCGCCAGCCATTAGGGGCTCAGCAGGGAGACACATTATATAAATGACTTTGTTTCTCTGCCCCTCCCCCCCCACGGGGTGCTCTGGACGGGGCTGGGGGGTTCCTGATTTGCACATCCCGGGGAGAGCGTGCGGCTGGTGCAAAGCCGCCGCGGTGGCGTGGGGCGGCTGCGGGGAGCCCTGCTCGCCCAGCAAAGGTGGTCCGGCCAGGTCGGGGCAGCCGGGGCTGGGCAGGGGCTGGGGGACAGTCACAGAGACCCCTCAGCAGCCGCAGCCCTCGCTGGCGCGAGGTACCTTGGTGTGGGGCCGAGGTGCTGCCATCCCTTTCCTCTGGCGCCACGTGGCAATGGGGAACAAAGAGTTGCAGGGCTGCATCCCTCACCCTGCTGCCCCTCTCGCCCAGCTGCCACGCCACTGGCATGTCCCCGAGAGACGGTGCTAGCCCTGGGCACACTCAGGGCCACACAGTGCTGTGTTGGCTGTGGCTTCCACAGTCCCCAGGCTAACTCGGGCTGTGGGACAGCTGTGCCGGCAGCTGAGCCTCCATCAGGCCATGGTGGCCCTGGTGCCATGGGGACGCCCCTCAGGCATTTGGTGATACATCCCTTAAGAGTGCCTTTTGCAGCCCAGGCTGCAGTGCTGCATGGCAAGTAGCACTCAGGTGACACTGGCCAGATGTCCCTTAGCAGGTCAGAGCCAGGGCTGACCTGCGGCAGCTCAGCACAGCTCCCTCGGCTGAGCATCGGTGCAGCACCAGCACCATGCGAGAACACCTGGGACTGCCTTGATGGCCCCGCAGACGTCGTCACAGCTCAGGCAGGTTGCCAACCTGGGGTGCCGGGCGCCGCGCTGCCTACCGCTGTGCGCCAGAGGGAGGAGGAGAGACTGCGCCCGGCGCACCCGGGTTTGCACCCAGCTGGAGAGCTGCTGCTCTCATCTCGCGCTTACAGAAACCACCTTTTGTGTTTAGCAAAAGGCACTCGTTAGGGAGGCTTCAGGCGGAAGATCTGCGATTCCTCAGTCTGCAGCGGAAGGTACTTGACAAGGGTGGGATCTGGTTAGGATCAGACTGGATCAGGGAACGGGTTTCCCTCTGGTTCCTCGAAGCCGCTGCAGAGAAGAGGTTCATGGTGGCAGTGCTGTGAGGGCTGCGTGCAGCTCTCCACGGTGTCCGTGTCTCTGCACGGGTGGGCACTGTGTCCTGGCCTGACCCTGGTGGTCCGGGGACAACCCTCTGCGATGTGCCTGAGTGATGGGCATCGCCAACAAACACCCGTGTTCCCAGCACTGCTCCTGGCTGTCCACAGCCCACAACGCCACGGGGGCATGGCAGGGCACGAGGCTGCCCATCCTACCCCAATCTTGGGAGGATCCTGGCTACAGCCTGTGAAACACCTTCCACTTGGGCCAAGGTGGACCCGAGGGGTTGCTGCAAATGGGTCCCTGAGTGCTGTGGGCATGGCTGTGTCACGCTGGTGTTCAGGAGGGCTTGGGAACCAGCACCGTCCCACCGCAGGGGAAGGGCTTGGGGCTGGGCTGGCCTTGGCCCCTGTCTTGCTGCATGAGCTGCTCTGGCTGTGCTGTGGGGTGCCGGAGGGCTGCTTGAACTCATCAACTCCTGCTGCAGATGTGACATACCGCTGGAGAAAAGAAAACAACCGGCCAGACTAAAAACATGCTTTCCTTCTCTAATGCATCCCCCAGGTCCTCTGCCCGCCATCTCCCCCTCTGCGCTGCACCAGGGAATTGCATGCTTCAGTAATAGTGTCCTAATGGATTTCCCCTACCCCCACCTCCCCTGTGCTTTTGAGAGCGGGAAGGAAGGGCGGCATGCCACCATGCCTGCTGCCTCTGGCCCTGCAGGGCCGCCAGCGCTCCTGGAGCTGCCGCCGGGACGGTGGGCGCAAAGAGCCCACCACAGCCCTCGTCCAGCACTGTTCTCCATCAGCTGCTCCTGATGAATGTGGCTGGAGGGGATTGTGCCTCGGTTTGTTGGGAGAGCTTCGGCAAGACCCGCGGCAAAGGAACCGGGGTGGCATGGGAGGCTGTCCCACGTAAAATCCTGGGCTGTCTGGGGCGGAGGTGGGAACGGCACTGCCCAGAGATGGGCCGGAGCGGTGCAGCTGCTTAGAGACTGGGAGAAAGCTGGGAGCAGCCTGAGAGCCTGAGAGGATGCGTTCAGCTCTTTAAAGTTTGATTTCCATGACCTTTTGTGCTGCCGGCTGCCGCTCCACCAGTGCCACTCCCAGCACTGGGTCAGGTTGTGCTTTCCCTGCTAAGGAGCTAAACTGAGATGCTGTGTGTAAGAAATGGGAAGTGACAAGATATGACCGAAGCATTGGAAATCAATCCAAACTAAATGTGCTTCTTAACTATAAGTGAACAGTTGAAAACAATCCTCTTTTATAGCCATGGAGATAAATACTCTGTTTTTATTAGGAAAAAATTGCTTTGGACTGAATAAAGTCGTTTGATTAACAAGTCAAAGCAGATGGTTTATTGATGTTTCAGAAAGGAGTTTACAAGGTCTAGTGAAAAAAGAGACCCAGCTCTGAATTAACAAATTACCCTGGTATATGGGACATTGACAGTTCACTGCTAATAGATTTATGGGCTACTGCTGGGTGTTTCGTCCCCGTTTGGTTTATTATGATAAAATATTGGGGCAGGGGTAACCTATAGCCTCATTGCAATATACTGTATCGACCCCTGACCCTGAGAACCTGACAGCAAACCTATATATTAGATTCTTAATTTGTCTTAATCTAACAGGATCAGCTTCCGTGCTGTAATTATTTTCCAAAGGCAATTGTGCGAGCGTGTGTGTGTGAGAGAGATGCAGGTGAAGGTGGATCACTTTGTCTATTGCACTGGACATACAGTTAAACTGCTGAAGATCTAAGAGATCACAGTAGGAACGATGCAGGAGCATCAATGTGCCGTGAAACAGGACATGACATTGAGAAATAATAAAATTCCCAGGTGCTGTAAATTACTCTCATAAAAAAATTTACCATGAGGCCCTAGCAGCATCTGGAAATATGCACAGATCTTGGCTGGAAATGCAAGGACTTGAAGAAATGGTGCAACAGAGCTGCTCCTTTTTCTGAAAGTTATCGCAATCACTTTGCAGCCCCCGTGCCCACAGCCACAGCTTCCCAGAGGACAGCAGTGTCCCGCAGGCAGACAGAGGGAGCGGTAGCCAGTGCAGGCAGCTTTGAATCCACAGTGGCTGAGTCTTTATGTCCGATATTTCAGGATTAAAATGCAGTAATCGCATGCTTCTGTGTCAGACGAGCAGCGTATTAGCCAGCACTTTAGGCATGTGCACTGTCATCTTTCATACTTCGGGGCTAACATACTGGCTGTAATTACAGGCCAATCTCAGTGCTCGGAACGGTTGAATCGGGCCGGCTGCAGGTCAAGGAGTGCTCGTTCCTGTGCCTAAGCCTGGGTCACAACTACTGACTCCCGAGAACATGTTCAGTTTTCAAACACCCTCAGTCTAGAGTAACATGGAATTACTTGCACGCTATGTCCATCCACACTGCAGGCAGGCACTGCCTGCCGCTCCGCCATGGCTGTGGGCAGGCAGAGTGGTGCTGAGCCCTGCCAGTCAAAATGTCCGTGACAAGAAGCAGGAAGACAGTCTCCAAATTCTCCTTCATTTGCTGAAGCAATTAGTTCTGAGGGCTTTATGTGAAACCTCTACTTCCCCCTCTTCTCTGTTACCTGTGTTAGTTTGCATCCAGCATTTCTGGTGCCAGCGTGTGCTTACCTGAGCTGCCCTCCATGACAACTCTCATTCAGATGAGACAGTTAGGGGATGCTACAGCTTGGGACTTGCAATTTTTTGTGCCCGAACAGGGTAGTGGTCGTGCCCGGATTCAGGATCAGAGACACCATGCAAGAGCATGCCTTGGTTTGTGCCTGTTCCCCCCGCGCCGTGCCTGCCAGGCACCGTCCTCGCCACCCAGCAAGGCCTGGGGCACTGGGAGGAAATCTCCGGAGCCAGGGGCTGTGTTAATTCTCACCTACCCCCAGCCCTGCCAAGCAATATCTGCATGCATCCGAAGATGACATGGTGATGAATGGGAGACAAACACGTCTTTTATTGCTTCCACTGCACACATGCGTTTTCTCTCTCCCTCTTTTTTTTGTAAAGGGACTGTCGGACTGCTGGATACAGGAATTCATATGATTTGTTCTGCAGCCATTTCTCCTTTCTCTTCTGTAATAGGATCTGCAGACATAATTTAAAGAGCTGAACATAATTTAGTGTCTTCTTTACCTCTCTCCCCGTACTTCCTATGAGTTCACCAGGTACCCTCTAGATGAACTAATCCTACTGTAAAATATTATTTCTAGGCTTTATTCATTTAATTTATTAACTGTCTGTCGCTTTATTTACCAGGTCCTGGATTAACTCTCAGACCAGTTACTATTCAGAGCTGCTGCTTGCTTCATTGCTGTCTTTCATTCTGTTTATCTTTTCTTTGTAGAGGAGGGACTCAAACATATACAAACTGTCCTGAGGTTTAGCAGATATTCCAGGGAATCACAGGGCTGTATCTCATCTTCTCTAGTAATTAGTTACTGTCTCGCACCTGATAGGAATCACAGCAAACTTTCTTCTACATGCCACTGCTCCCCAGGAAGCAGAAGGAAAATGAAAAGATCTTTTTAATATTTTAATAGTTGACATTAAAACTTTTAATCTCACCCCAAATGCAGGAGCTCTGAAGAGGATGAAGTTGCTCTGATTTACATCAGTTGAGAGGTGGCTCCAAGCACCCACCTGTGACCATGGGCAGACCTGATAGCATTGCTGACTCTGGGTGGTGGGTTTGGGGCTGTCAGGCTGGATCTTGGTGGAAGAGCTGTAGTGCTGCTGTATGAGCCAGCTGGGGAAGGCAGCAGCATTTCTCCATCCCTTATGAAGGTGCTTGCAGTGTTCCAGGGGCATTTTGGGCGATCAGGAAAGCTGAAAGTTCAGCTGAGGACAAACAGGTAAGTGGCTAGAAGAAGAAAATGGTGTGGAGTCCTTCAAAATAGAAATAAGCTGGTTCACTGTAGGCAGCATGGTATAAGTGGACCTGTGAGAAAGAGTGAAGTGGGATAGAGCAGTGGTCTCACAGAGTTTGGAAGTTACCAGCGCTGCCCTGCCTGTGCTTGCACAAGGGCCCTGCAGACCCATCCTTTGCTGGGGGCCTCTCGTAGGGAGGGACGGCTCAGTGCGTGTCTGGCTGCAGCCAGAGTGCTTCCCCGTCTGCGCTGGTGCTCCACGTGCCTTGGAGTGATACAATGGGGTCTCTGCACGCCTGAGAGAGGTCACTAAACCCATGGTGCAGAGATGTGACTGCTGTGGGCCAGAGCAAAGCAAGCTGAGCTCCAGAGAGATGCATTATAGGCTTTTGGGTTATGTCACAGACAACGATGAAAATGCCGTGCTTTGGCCCTGCAGTATAATCAAATTCCCATGGGTCTGGCAGAGGTCTGGGACCTTGCCCCCTCAGAGCGGTGTGTGGGCAGGGCTGCCTGTCCCAAGCACCACGCACATCCAGCTCTGCAGTGTCCCAATGGCAAAAAAGCGCACAGTATTGGCAGTTTTTAAATAGGCTTTATCTGTGGGGCTATTTGCAGGTCCAGCCGCTTCCCCTTGGAAATCCCAGTTTAAATAGCCAGTGCAGGCAGTGACTCCGGCTTTTCCCCATGCGCTGTGGCTGTGCCCCCTCTGCCAGGGCCACAGGGGCTCCGAGGGGCCTTCCCACCCAGGGAGCATGTGTGCCCAGCCCTGTCCCCCTGAACCCTCTGCAGCACCAGGCTCTCACTTGCGCTGGTGGGAACAGCCTGGGGCTGGCTCCATGAGGACCTGATCCTCTCTCCACCTGTGCGCATCCTCCATGTGGGCCGTGATGGTCTTTACGCTGTTGCTTCCTGCACAATGCCCACTAACATGTGGTATCCCAGTGCTCCTCATCCCACTAGCATGTGGTATCTCACTGGTCCCCATCAACCTGGGCCACCACAGCAGGGGAGCTCCAGCAGCCCTTGTCCACCAGCAGTGCCAAAGGGCTTACCCCAGAGATGTTCACCGGGGAGGACCTTCCTCTCTAGGGCTGCCGTCTTTGTAACTTTTCAGTGTTCTCAGACTGTAATTTTTCCCTCCAATCCAAGCTAGACAAATCTCAGCTGGAGCACAGGCTCTGGCTGGGATTTTCGCTTCAGAGAAGATGCTGACAGTCTGGCCAGAGGGCTGAGGCATCTCAGAGCCATGGCTTGCGAGGGAGCAACAATTCAGCGGGGATTATTGTGCTGAAATACTGCTTGTTAACTAACCCATGGTAACCCTCTGTGTAGATGCTCACAGGAAACAGGCTGTGGCCATCTTTGCTCTGCAGAAGCACCTTGTCTTGCCAGGGGCTCAGGCTGTGCATGTGGCTACCCCGGCTCCATTGACATGGAGCAACCATTCCATTGACGGGAAATTGATTACACCGCCTAATCAAGTCAAAGTCTCACTTTAGCTGTACAATCAATGTATTCTTAAGAAAACATTTGGGACTTTTAAAAGTCATTATAAATACATGCTCTGAATTCACACCATCTTCTTGGGGTCTTGCATCCTTGGTGGCTACCAGTCCTCTGAGTTTCCTTTGCTTTAGCCATGTTTCACACCTGGCAGCCCACTTGGCTCACACCACAAGGGCTCACTGCCCTGGGCAGCAACCTCTCGGCATGCTGGCACCCCATGCGAGGCAACGGAAGCCTGGCTCATGCCAGGGGCCCCACATGCCGCCAGAGTGCAAGCCACGCTTTTTTTCTGGGAAGGAAAAAAAAACACCCCAAATTCTTTGCATTGATATAAAGTACTACTACATTGTCAGGAACAAAGCATTTAATGACCTTAAGGGGTTTTTTGTTTGTTTTACCTTTTTTTTTCTTTTACTTTCCCAGAGTTGTACCACTGAAACATAAGGGCTGGTGGTGTTGATGGTACATAAGTGGTTAATGTGGTAGTCTAATTCTAAACTCCTGAACGCGGTAGTCTATCCTCACTATTATTGTGTTCTTTTACTTCACCAGTTGTATATTGTCTAATTGTGATTTACTGCATATTTTTCACATAAATTACTTTAATGGACTCTTTGTCTGGGCTACATTGCATGGTAGAGAGTGCTACAAGGTGTCGTATGAACAAGGCTATAGAAAAGATTGAAAAGACTACAAACTATTGTGTGAGTTGAGGAATAGCTCATGTTGTAATGCAGACATGCAAGGGGCAGAGTTACAGGCTGTGTGTACAGTCTTGACTTCGTAGCATTTCTCATCTTGAGTGTTTAACTGTGCAGCCCTGGTATCTTTGTAATGGAGTATTTTCTAATGGAGTTGGAGGGGATTTTGTTCGAAATGAAAAACATTAAGATTCTGGAGCAGTACAGATGGGGCGGGGGGGGAGACGTGCTCAAAGCATGGTCCTTCCTGAGCTGGCTTAAGCTCTGCCAAACCTGCTTGTCCTGCATAAACGAGTCAAGTGCTCACTAGCCCCTGCCTGTGCGCACAGTGCCAGCCTGCAGATTCACAGTTCTCCTGGCCTCCACGAAGCTCCCCTTGCAGGGTCCCTACTATGGACCCACCATAATACGGTCCCTGTGTGAAGCAGTCACAGCTGTGAGCACACATGCCACAAACGGGCTCTACCAGTAATCTCTTAAGGGACTATGCTCAACACCAGCACATCTCACAGCTGGATTAACAACATCCCGTGTGAGTTTACGCATCCAGCACCCTTTAGTGGGGAGAGAAGGCATGTGAAGCATGTGCAAGGGAGGAACAAGCCTAGCAAGCAGCCTAGCAGCTGCCAGGGTTTTCTCTCCAACCCCTCCAGCGCTTGCAGGAAGCTCCCTGTCCTCACCTCCCTGCTGTCCTGGCCACAGGTGCCACTGTGGCTGCTAAGCCTTGCAGCTGGGCTCAACCACGTTGCAGTAGATGAGGCTCCTTTGGCACCAGGAGCAGGGGGGAGCTTCGCTGCTTGAGCTGCTGTTGGAGAGCTCAGGATTAACAAGCATTCCCAGCGCACGCCTCGGGTACAGCCCTGGGACTGTCCAAAGAGGGTTCTGCCTCAAACCTGGGGAGACAGAGCGGTGATGGACAAAGCTTGGTGTGCTTTTGTAGCCTGTCACCACCACCTCTACCCTGCCTGAGGTCAGACCAGCTGGTGTCCACACCTGCAAGCTCGTTATGCCTCAGTGAGGGGACATTGTGGCGGTGGAGTCAGGCGCTTCATGGCAAATAGCCAGCATTGTGTATCATCTGATTATTGCCGGCACGTGGATTTGTACTGCTAGCTCACAAGTTCATCTGGCACTTTGCTGCAGTTATTGTAGGACTCTTCCAGAAGACTGGCTGGCAGGCTGGTAGAGGCACAGCTCCTGTTGACAACCTGTTGGATGACTCTCTCCAGGAAAGATAGTTTTGATGCATTGTCCTGGCATCCTGCCACTTCTTCTTGGTCAGGGTCTATTTTATTAACATTGCCAAGACTACAGGTCTAGGAGGATGAGAATGGAAGTCTTCTCTCGATTCATTGACTGGAGCAAATCACTTACTAGGAAGCAATTTCAGTTTCAGGCCTTGGCTTGATTCCAAACTGTGATGGCTCTTAGTCTATTAGTCGCAATAAAATAAACTAGGAGTTGGCCTCTGGCGGGCTTCCTTACACCCTTCCTCGGACACTGAAGGTTTGACATGAGGCGCTAGTTTGACATCAGGCACAAGAGAACAGCGCACACCCATGGTGCAGCTCTGCAGACTTGGTTGAATTAATATGTCCTTGAAGGAGAAAGAAAAGGATCTTCCCTGAATAGCTGCAGCAACTAGCAGCAGATGTCCCTGACCGTCTTAATCAGCTTAGTAAAAACAGTCTGAATTTCATACACTCATGAATGGCAAATCAAAGCCAAATTACGTAAAGGCATGTTTTGTTTTTCAGCGTAGCTCACTGCTGTGCCTAATTTCAAATTTTTGACCCTGGTACATTTCAGCTGAAAGAATATTAAAAGAAAAAGGTTCTAAGTATATTTTTCAAGATAGGAAAGTTTCTGGTTAGAAAATTGTTAGAAAGTTATGAGTGATGGGGAGAAGAGTTGTAGTGGAAATTGTTATGAAATATGATTGTAAAGACCAGTGCCCAGCAATGGCCATAATTGTGCTCTAATCCCCACAGTAGTCTTGCCTTCTTGCTGTCTCACTGGATCTCACACATTAAAATGATCTCCTATTCTGGAAAAAGAATCAGGAACTGCACTTCTGTTCCCGGTACAATACCACAATGTTACCACATTCATGCCATCTTGTATTTGGTTAATATACTTGGGTACAGGAATATTGCACATTTGAGCTCCTTTATATTTTTCATGTGATGGTCCATTGAATTTGGTTCTTTTGCTCGGTCTTATGATCAGCTAGACAAAAAAAAAAAATATGGAAGTTTCTTCTGTAGTAGGAACTGCCCTGTTATTTCATAAGCATTGTGTATGCCTGAGGCTAGTCGGATTAGTGAAGAATTACTATGCATGCGCGCATAGCTTATAAAGCTGCTTTGATTACAAAGTCCAGAAAAAGGATATTAAATTTTTATTACAAAAATATTTGTTTTTCTTCATTCCTCTTCAAACAGATGACAAAGTTCCAAGCATTCTCTTGCTTTGCGGTCACACATCAGTTCCAAAGAAGGAAAAGGAAGCAAATTTCCATTGCTATTTTTCTTTACTTAGATCACACTCCAGTGCTTTTGTCTCAGTTAGTTTCCCAGTTCCATCATTGCGAACAGTCCCCCAGACAAGCAAAACTTCATCCTGCTAACAAGGAGCTATGGCTGGAAGGAACTGCAGCTCCGTTGTCATTATTTACGCCTTTAGGATTTCTCTCTCAAGAGTGTTGAGACAGCCTTGCAGTTCCTTGCCTCCTATGATTCAGCATTTGCCTGTAAATTTTTTAATTTTCTTCTTTTTTTTTTCCTTCAGAAATTGGGTTTTCTCTGTGGTCTCATGAACAGATGTCTGAACCATGCAGGTTTCCCAGCTCCAAAGCTTGGCTTATACTTTGCCTGTGCTTGTGCCATTTTTTCAGCCACCTTTCCATCTCTGAAACTGGCTGCTTTTCTTACAAGGGCGAGCAAGCCAACTTCAGCATCTCCTGGATTTGGATGCTTTCCCCTATCTAGAATTAGATCTGTGTATGGCTTAGAGGCAGCAGTAACTCCTTCAACTGCTTGTAATAGACATAAATCAGGTGCCTGCCCTGATAGCTCTGACTTGTTTTATAGCTTGTGAGGCGATTCGATGCAGGAGGGCTGCTTTCCAGCAGCTGCACTGAAGGAAGCCATGGCCATGGGACAGAGAAGGACAGTTACTTATCTGACCTGAGACACCAAGATCTTTGGCTTTTCTCTCTCTGGCTTCTCTGCATGACAGAGGAGGACACAAGCCTTGCTGCTCTCCAGGGGGCTCTCGGGTTGTAGATATTCAGCTGTGCGTTTCTTTTGCGTGCTACCTAGATCTTCAGTCTTCTTGCTTGGGTGTCTGGCCAAGGTAAGCTCCCGGGAGGGGGGTGGGGTGGGGAGGAGGAAGCCTGCTTTTTCTTAATCAGGACAAGAGTGGAGACAGGTAGGGCTGCAGCCTGGAACAGGCTGGTGGGGCCTGTGGCTCTCTTTAGGGAGAATCGTGCCCATTCTTGATGGCAGCGATGCAGAACTTGGGACAGTTTTGGCACTGTCTCTTCTTTCGGGCTCCAAGGTGAGAGTGGTGTCTTGAAGAGTTGCTTCCTTCCGCCATTTCACAGGGCCGCGGGCAGCTTTTATCGCTTTCCCCCAAAACAACAGGACACCATGCAGAAAGATTCCCAAAAGTTAAGGCCGTTTCCAAAGCAGGGCAGGGACCTGGCTGGCCGCATCACCGGCAGCAGCCCCGCTAGCCTTCAGGGGAAGCAGCCGGCCCGGTGCGATGCTCGTCAGATCTGGAGGTGCTGAACGCACAGCGGGCCGGGGCCGGGGCTGCGGCCCAGGGAGCGCAGCCC
>VZSZ01010129.1:182861-228974 GCA_013398815.1 Ibidorhyncha struthersii
TTTCCGCGTTGGAAGGCTGGGAGGTGTTCACACAGGCAGCACCGTCTCCACCCTTGGCGAGTGATGATTGGCTAGCTGGCGCCTCGGGGCGGGGCTCTGCCCCTCCCTCCTCAGGATTGGACGGGAGAGCCGTCAAAATGAGGCGGGGCGGGGGGAAAGACTTGGCGGTCTCGTTTGAACGGNGGTGAGCGCCCTGTGCTCCACTGGTGCAGCCCAGGTAAGGGCTGATGGACAAGTTCCCCGCTCTGTCTAATGCTGTCCTCTTGCCTTCCCCCTCTTCTGGGGAGGCTCCGGGAAGCAGAGTTCGCTCCCTGAATTCCTGCCGCACGCATGAGTTCTGCTCTATCCTAGCCTGGGCAGGCTGCGCTGTTCCTTCAGGCTTCTCGGTCGCTGTTCTGGGAAAGGTGACGGCAGTTACGCCATTGCACACTACCTTGGCAAGGAAGAGAGGCTTTCCAGAGACCTGGAAAAAAATCTAGCACTTGCTAAGTTGCGTAATGAGTTACTGCTTAGGAGGATTCCATCCAGCCAAGGAGTTGCCTGAACTATTTGTAGGGAAGAGTGGTTTGGCCGCCAGGGCCTCTGGCAGAGGGCTGACAGACACAGCTCAGTAAGCCGCTATAGTTATTGCATCGATAACGGGTTTTAGCAGCTGGGTGCAAAATCACTTTCTCTAGGCAGGCTGTGCTGCAAAGATGTTAGGAACCACAATCTGGTCTGTTTCCTTGCTGAAAAGTGGGATCAAATGTATCTATGTAGTTTCTAAGAAATGTATGCCAAGCCTGTTACTAAAAGCCTTCAGGGATGGAGATTTAAACTGAAACACCAAGCTGTTAAAAGCTGAAGTGCTAAGTGAGATGGGTTCTTGTTTACATTGGTCCTATTTGACCTCCTTAATTCAAGACCTTTAGTTTATTTTTACATCATTGAAGAGCTATAGAAGTTGGGAGTTGCTTTTACTGAATCAAGCTCAAAAAAAAAGAAGACACTTGTTTCTTAAGAAAGCAAATGCACAATTAGGTAACTTTTAGCCACATTCCTTGTGCCCAGAAAGTGCTCCTAGTCCCACTGTTAGTGTTTAACTGAAATGAGAAGAAAAATGTGTATCTCTAGCATTGTGTAAATCAGGATGCTGTTGAACATAAACTTTTGGTTTCTAAATGGAAACTAGGATGCAATCATGTTTTAGAAATACTTGTGTTCAAGAATAAAAAGCTCATTCCATCCTGAAACTCTGTGTGCCAGGTCAGAACACAGCTCTTGGTCTAAGGCGCAGGGACTTCACGGTCTGATTCTTGGCACCCTGGGGACAGAAACAGCAGCTCTCCTATCCTGCCACAATATTTATTGCACAGAACTTATTGTAGGTCAACAAGAAACTAGTTTCTATTACAAAATTCAATTTTTTGTAGTTGATATGTATATCAGATAACCTAGCAAAGCATCTGTTTGTTTAAAAAAACCCAAACGTACTTTAATGTGTATTTACTCTCTTGACTACAACAACCATGAAAGAGAAACTCTGAACTCTCTGGTATGTAATAGTTAATGGGGATTGATTTCTTACTATGAAATTTGCGTAGCTTGCTTCAGAGAGCATTTATATTCCTGTTATATTGCCTCGCAGAAAGTATTTCAGCCTTTATTTTACTTTTATAAGTTACGTGGCTTAAAAACTAGGTAAGAAATCCCAAAGTGAATGTTTAGACAGGCTTGGTAAGTACACTGAGAGGAGCCCAAGCCTGCACAGTGGGCAGAGGCTCCATTACTAGCAGTCGCATGGTAGCATCCTGCTACGCTTCTTACACAGCTGTTGCTGGAGCGTTGCAGTCCCAGGCAGTCCTTATCTTCAGATGTTACCTGAGATTTTGCAACTTGGCTCTTAAAATAACATTCACCAGCATGTGACGTGTTTGTTATTTGAACACCGCGTACTTAGGTTCATGATCAGTGTGTGAGGGTCATGTCTCATTCTGACTAGATCTTGGTCTGAATTATCAGTTGAACTACCTAGCAAAGTCATGCTCTTTGTGGGTGACCTGCTAATTCTCTGGGGAGACCTCTTTGTATCTGACTATATGTTTAATAATGAATGTAGGGCAGATACAAACACAGTTGGCTTTGTGGTATTCTGTCTGAGATAATAGCATCTGCTGTAGCATAAATTGTTTTGAATGAGTTGAGTTTACGTATGTTTAAAGATTTTGTAAAAGAAGAAAATATTAACTTTGATTTTAAATTCTAGATGTGACTGCTGCGACAGAGAAGACTTAGAGCAGCTCTCTTGTAAATGGAAGTCACAGGGACAACAGCCACTTTTGTGTTACAGAAGTGAATAGGTAAGAGACACGTAGCCCCTTAAACTTTTACTAATTGTAGTTAATTTCATTCCAGCTTTTGATTTTTCAGAGCCTCAGGGTTTTTTTTCTGTCTCTTTCTAGTCAATTTTCCTGTCTTTGATTTACACTTTTGCCTTTTGTTTTAATTGGGGATTGTTTTTTCATTTGCTTATACTGCTGGCTTAGATACACTTTCAAAAGTAGCTGAGAAGATCCGTAAGTATTTCAGGGAGTGAAATAAAGCTCTCTTGCTGCTGCCACTGCTCAGTTCACACTGATGATTAAATCCCATAAATATTCTCTTACCCTTAATGTGAAAACCCTTGAAGGTGGGTTGACAGAAATCATTCCCTTTCCTGTTGATATCTGTAACTAAAATAAAGCTATAAAGTGCTGCTGAGTGCATCCAGAGAGTCCATGCTTGCCTTCCATTCAAGCAGAGCAAATGCAATCACCAGTGCTCTTACCCTTTTTGAAGGGTTGGAGCACTTGAAAAGAATTGGATGATTTGTAGACAGATTCTGTCCCAGGCCTCAGAGTGTTAGGGAAAGGGCAGGTGGGGTTTTCCCATTTCTGAAAATCAAAACCATTATGTGCAATTCAACCACCTTTGATTCCTCAGTCAATCCTGATTTGTGGATAAGTATGATCACTGGTGAGGAAAACAAAAAAGCAGATCTAACCTTTGTGACAGAATCCCCTTTTAGAAAGTCAGAATATTCATTGTATCTATAAGAGGTATTTCATGGCGAAAATATGTGGGTTACAGTGAAAATAACTCTGGAAGTGATGAGAAGTTTGGCTTAATTTTTGGATCACTTCATTTGTGGGTATTGGGGTGAAGTAAAGCTGGGGAAAATGGAAGAAACTCTGCCTTATTAGAAGTATAAAAACCAGTGACTGTATCTTGGCCAGTGTTCCCGATTTTCCAGTAAGCTGTCTGCTGTACGGAGGTGTATAACCCTAATGGCTTGTTGTATGCCATTAAAAGGTATTGTACACTCATAAAAGAATGACATTTTGATCAATGCTGTTAAAAGAATTACTGTCTTGACACAGAAAAGCTTTCCTGCTGCAAGTTTAAAAATATGCCTTTAAAAGCTTTTTATTGAATACCTTTGCATCCCTCAGAAATGTGCTATTTTGGCACAGGGCTGCTCTGAAGTATTCCATGTTGTAACTTAAATGCAAGACCTTCTGTTTACCATCAGAAGGGAGCGAGGTGAGGCAGGTGTATTCACTTAACTACTGTCATGGGGATGAAAGAAAAAGCACCTTGAGCTACTTGTATGCAGTCTAAAAATAAGAAGTCCCCATTTTTAAAGAGTCCAAAATCATTTGAAAGCTATTTGTTTTTGTTTTGCCATTGATTCCTCTCTGTCCCTCCAGCTTTGTTTGAGTGTCCCTTTGGACTTTGAAGCTGTATATTGATGTTGGACGGAGGCAGGTGGCAGATAGGAAACCCACAAATGTCTTCATTGTACTGGATCCTGGCTCACAGGCAGGCGGGCTGTGTTGAGAGAAACTTGTTTTGGAGCTGTCTAGGCAGTCCAGTTGTGGTAATACTTTTTGTAGCAGAAATCTCCCTTTGTGTTATTAAAAGATCTTGTATCAGAGCTATTGTTTAATCACAGCTGCTGAAGTAATGTTGTATGTGGCTTGATCGTGGCTGGAATTCAGCTAAACTGTTCAACACGGTTCAGCTGTGACTGCTGCTGACAACTACTGTCAGGTGGGAACCTGAGGAATTCAGTCGGTGGGCCTGACTGCCGATGGAGGCTGCATCTCTGTCCCATGCTCAGAATTTCTAACAGACTTAGTTATGCCTGACTGGTTTAAAAGCAAGTGTTAAAGCCCTGATGTGGGAATTGGGAGGCAGGGGTGTAAATCCTCAGCTTTTCATGCTCTTCGTGTGTCCTCGTGCCTTTCCTATGTTCCTTGAGTTTTTGCATTTTGGATCTTCAGTTGTTTATCTGTGTGTGATGAATTAAATACAACTTTATATACAGATGGACGGATTACCTGAAAGAGCATGGTGGGACAGTTTTTGATATAAAGAAATGCAAGGCAAATCTTTCTGAGGATTTTTTTCTTCCTTTCCTTACTATATATTTATGATCAAAACAAAGAAGTGGATGTTCTGGGTGCATTAGGTATGCTCCATGTCCTGTCATGGGATTGTCAGCAGCTGGGTGGGATCTAAGAGGGCTTGCTAAGTAGGTTTTGTAAGGGGTGAGCAAGATCCTAGCATTAAGTGGTGTTTCTCTATAAGGGATGAAAAAAGTTGTTAAACTTAGTGGTGGGATTTTGTTGCTGAAGAAAGCAAAATGTTTAGTTGTACTGTATGTAAGTAGCTTCTCTTAAGAAGCTTCTCAAGCTTTCCAAGGTATGAGATGTCTTTCAGGGAAAGGAAATATTAATACTCTGCATTATCTGCAACAGCAAGGTACAAAAGGAATGAGCAGGAGAGCTTGAATGTATGTTATTGGTATATGAGGATGCTACTCAGAGAACTATCATTAGAGTTAAGATGTGTACCACCAAAACTGCTTCCTAATTGTTTTTCATATGCTTGAGTTTTGTCCAATTTAACCTTCAAGGAAGGAATTAGAAGCCCACATACTTCCTTACTTCTGATTCAATTAAACTTTTGGTGGCTTTCTAGGGGAGAGTTTTGGTTTTTGGGTTTCTTTAAATATGCGAGTCTATACTGAAGTTCAACTGTAACTTGCTAAAGCTGATGTCAAGCAATTTCAAAGCAGTCTTCTCCACTCTGAGTTTTGTTATAATGGCGTGGGAATAAGGCTAATATGAGCAAGAGCAAAGGCTGAAATGTGGCGGAGAATTTGAATATGGTAGGTGCTTGGTAAATTGAGAAATTTACTCTGCGGTGCTAATGGTAACTTGAAATATACGAAAGGACGGGAGGTTTTCTTTTTTGTTTATTGCATCCTGTAACATACAGTTTCCCACAAACGATTCCAGCTTATTTTCCCATCTTGGGCCGAGACTGAAGCAATTGACACTTTAGTAGCTTTTGTGTTTAAAAAGGAAAAGATGCTGCATGTGCTACTGGCAGTAGCTCTTTAGATGATTACTTGCTTATTTCTGAAGTCCTGCCACCTCCTTCAGGAGAAGCTATGCATTCATGCCTCTAGCTCAGTCTTTCCATATTCTTTCCCTTAATGGTTTAGGTTGGTCCCCAACCCACACAAAATAGTATATCCTTTAACTATGTGTTTCCTGTGGTGTGTTTTGTTTTTAATCCTGAGGCTTCAATTTGCCTCCAGATGCTATGGGGGAAAGTAGAAGAAATTGGAACCTCACAGAGTAACCCTTCTGCTGTATACTTGCTTGTCTTTAGATGAAGAGGGAGAGAGGGCAGAGAGCCCACCAGACTCATGTTCTTGATTATTGCCTAGGCCAGCCTCCCAGGTCCTCTCTCGCCTTCTGTACAGCATGTGGCCCTTTCTGCCACCAGCTGTTGTCTGCTGTTTTCCGACTAAGCCTCACTTGTGTAATTTTAGCTTTGGAGGAAATTTGAAAGTAAAATTATCTCCATAGTCCTGTTTATCCGCAGTATCTCACTGAAGCTCCCTACAAATGTTTTTTCTACAGTGACCTTTTAGAATACCTGCTTTCAGGATAGGCTTCCAGCCTGTAAGTGTGGCTTAGGCATGTTTTCTTACATTTAGCTATATTAAAAACGATGATCTTTGCTTGGCTCTTCTTTAGCAGGCAAACTAAATGGCTTTCTATCACTGATCCTTGTTTTTTATCACTCTAATCTGTAAATTTGTTCAGTAATCATCTTGTGCTTTTTGTCAGGGCATAGACAAAACTGCTGAATAACACAGGGCCAAGCTCTTGAAGGTGGACTAAAAGACACCATTCGCTTTTGTGTTGATATTTAATTGATATAAGCTGGAAACCTTTATTTAGTGTTTGCCCTCATCTGCAATTACATTTTGAGGCCTATCAGTCTTTAGTCCACTTGATGTGTCATGTTGATTTTGAGTTTCTTAATCAAATGTCATTTTGCATCAAGTCAACTGCCTTACAAAAACCTGCTATATGTGTTATTAATTAGCGATAAACTTATAATTTAAAATCAAGCTAGTCCAAGAATATATTTTCTAAAAATTGATGTCATTAATATTACGCTCTCCACTTCTTTCTAGCTAGGGTCGTGTACTGGCCGTTCTGTTACTTTGAGATCAGTGTCAGACAGAGAAGATTATAGTTACTCAAGTCACCAGATTTAAAAAAAAAAAAAAAGACAAAACCGTTATTGTTTCTCTCTGTCCTGTCAAATATCCTGTGTTTTCCAAAGGATACTAAAAATGAGCATTAATGGTCCAAACAGCTCTTCAGACAAGCTCTTTTCTTCTAATCACAATGGAAATTGAAACCTAGATCTTAACTCTTTCCCATTTGACCTAGTTCAAGCTACTCACTTAATTTATAAATGTCCTAGCAGAGTCATATGACTTCCTGTGGGACTTCAGCTCACATTAATCCTTTATCAGAATGATGTTTCCTAGAGGTCCAGATCGACAGCATTAAATGGTTGATTTTGACCTTGAAGGCCTTGTCACTGGTTTTGGCATCTGTGGCTAGATGAAGGTGGGATAGAAACTGAGGGTCTAAATTTATTTGGGTTATTATTTTAGGTGAACTACATTGCTTTGGTTTATAATTGATTTATTATTTTGATATTAATCTTTGCAGCTGTGAAATACAGGAATTCAACGGACTTTTACAGCCAAAACCAAATCTATAGAAATTGATCATGGAAGTAAAGTATTGTAATCAATCCACCTAGCATAGAGGCTAATTGTTTGATGCCAATATCCAGATCATATAGTTCTTAGATGTCAGATTGATTGAATCGCTTTAAGAGAACTGGTGGGAGTAGATCTTTGCGCAATAGAGGAAGGTAATCCCACTTTGTATAGTGACTTTCAAAATCAAACTTCTGTGTCGTATTATACTTATGGCTGACTTCCTGGTAGCATGTATATAAAACATGTAATCTTGCAAACTTTATATGCATAAGACAAGTATGAGGAGAATAAAATGAGAGCAATAACTGAAGGCTGTGTATTATAGTAAGAGGAATAAAGGGTGTTAGAGTAAAATGGTGTCCCTCCATGGAAATATTTATGAAAAATTTGATAATTCAACTGGAAAATAAGATGCGTGATTGATACCTGTTGAATGTCTCTTGGGAATAAACAGATCAATAAAATCAGTAAAGTATGACAAGGAAGGTATGTGTTTTATTACTTGCTGAAGTTGCCAGAAGCACCTTTATACTTGTGAAAAGGGCATATTCTGAAATCTGGAAAGTTCTTGCAGAGTTTTTCTATTATCGTACTGAAGTTTTTGAGGAGTAAATCAACTAGTAGCTCAAAGTAAGGTCTTCTTTTAAGTCTAGAACTTTGATTGCAGTGTAAGTGTATTTTCTTGTTACTGGTCTTGCCTGAGGAATAGTATGCATGGGGATGCTTTAGCAAATCACATTGAAAAAAGATCTAGTTCATTATGCTTTCCTTGTATTTTTAGAAATGCAGCTTGCAGGATGTTTTCTTTGTAGCTCTAGTGTTTGGGCTATAGGGATTTCAAGTCTTTTGGAGGAAAGAAGATAGCTTCAAATTCAGTTCAGAGTCTGATATTTGTTTTATTAGTGGAAATTTTTCTCTCCTGTGTTTTCCCCATTCTAGATAACCTTTTCTTGTCATCTAAGAAATTAATTTCTTTGTTGGAATCATTGCAAGTAAACTTGATAGCAGGAGTGCTGTTATTGAGGCAGCTTACACAGTGATTTGCTAAGTACAGCCTCTTCATATAATGTGAAGCAGAAGTCGATTTATTGACCACTACTGGGATTTCAGGAATCTGTTGAACTACCTGTTGTGTTTTGTTGTTTTTTTTTTTATCCTTCTCTCATAAAATTCACTATTGAATGTCTTTTTTTTTTTTTTCTGGTACCCTCTTGGAAAGGATTCTCTTTGACATGCAGTTGTACAGTTAGGGCAATCACTCTGTTTGCTACTTGTTTCTGTACTGTAGAGTTTGGCTTTTTAATGAAGTGTATATAGGGTCATTTAATGTAGCTTACATGACATCAGACTCTTAAAGGTTTTTCCTTGCAAGGAGGACACTGACGCTTATCTAGGCTGTGAAAGTCCTGGCTCTGTGGCTATGCTGCTGGTCCTTTTCAGAGAACATATTTCAATTAGAGCAAAACATTACAGAAAAGCCAACTATACTGTGAGCACAATATTGCTTACGTTGCAGTACATCGCCTCTGTAAAATATAATCTACTACTTTTCTGGAATACTAAGAAAATATTTAAGTATATAATTTGATTAGTTTGTGCTATTTGCTGTATATTCATCATGCTTTTTTACAACTTTCAGCAAACATTCTTTAAAGTAAGGTGTATGTTAGGAATGAAAACTATTTGGTCTCTCTCTGGTAATCTGTAAAAACATAGCTTTAAAAATAGAATCCAAATGAACTGTACAAAGTGGATTATTGATTCGCGGGGATGAGGAGAGAATGCTTTCTATTAAGTCCTTTTCATTGCTTTAGATTTTTATACTAATGTCTGGAGGCTTGGGGGATGGTGGTGTTTGTTTGATTAACAGACACTAATGAAGAAATCATCCTATCTATAGTTCCTCTGCTGGATTTCTGACAACTCTTCCTAGCCACTATTGCATACAAGATACCAGAGCTGATGTACTTGGGGATGGCAACTGGAATATTGATAGGTTATGGTATGCAGTAGTAAAGGCCTCAACATTAAGCATATGTATCTTCTGGGAGAGATGTGTAATGTGTTATGTGATGTCTGACCACAGTATAATACTACCTGGAACTAAGGGGTCTGTTATTAAAATGTCCAGAGTGCTACTATAAGTATTAAAAGCAAAGAGGCAAGTTAACACAGAAGAGAACGATTATTAGAATGGGTTAGATTATTACAGCCAACTAAAGGGGAAGGCATTGTGTTTGAATTCTGATGCTATACCCACGACTGTAACATCTGCCAGCCAAATGCTGAGGTGGGCCAAGCCCATCCAGTTATGTATTACAGTTAAAAGACCTTATTTTTGTTATTTATGCAGAGACTTATTTCATGAAAGGAACAAAATTGATATTTTCTAGACTCCCTCCTTATGTTTGCCTTAATCTTTTATTTATTTTGGTGAAACATCTTCGTATTTATGATCAACTTGACTGCTGGATTGTGAGGGATTCTTAGCTGATTTGGCTAGTCCCAAAATTTTATGGTTTTTGCTATCAATTGCAGATTAGCTAGACTCAAAGGGTTGCAGAAAACTTGCTATTCAGAAATAGGCTTCTGCCAGATTTTCTGGTATGATTATCAACAACATAGTCAGCTTATTTTTATTTCCAAAACATTTTTTCCATTTATAATCCTAGATAGAAGCTCTGATCTCTGAATGTGAAAAGCTAGGACATCAATCTGCCTTTGCAACTCAGCTTCGCATTAAGTATTGAATTTGCGCCTGCATACTTAGCTGTTTCAGTCAGAGCCCCAAACTCTGTATTTTTCACTAATGCTTTGTCAGAGAGCTGTCCTCTTCAGAGAGATTGAAATGAGTAATAGTCTTTCGACACTATTGGCAAGTGGCTTTCACGGTCCATGGCGGATCTAATGAACTACAGCTGCCTGGTTGGAAAATCCTGCTTTTGATTGTCTGAAAGGACTTCTGAAGTCTCTACTTGGATTCACTGACTTTCTTAGGATTTTTTTTTCTCTTTGAGAAGTAGATGGAGAAAGTGCTCTTGAAAATTCCTTCGTCATTTACATTCACAAATGTCAAGTTTTAGAACATGGTGCTTCTGCACAGGAAAAAATGGAAAGTTGACACACATCACAGACATGCTTGAAAAATGGAAATGCAGTGAAACACGCCCATCTGCTGAGGAAAGCAGGTGTATAAGTCAACTTCCATGCTACCCCCATGAAAAGATAGTTAATACTTCCTTTTCATCAGGTACGATACTACAGGTACCTTTTTTGGTAGTTGGTACTTGTACAAACAGAAGAGGTGGTACTGTCTGACAGAAATGCGGTACACATGGCTGCATCTTCAAAAGCTCGGGATCTGTAATTGGGCCAGATTTTCAAAGAAGGTTGGTAGTCAACATTCATTCAGTATGCTGAGTTAGTTTGAAAATTTGGCTATTCTTTAAGTGTCTTAATGAGAGCTGGGCTGTTTTTTTGAGAGTGTTTTTTGTTGGGTGGTTTGCTTGTTGTTGGGTTTTTTTGAGAAACTGGTCAAGAATGGGAATATATTTTCCTTGATATAAATATCTTTCCTTTTCTGTGTGAAAGATTGGGAACGAAACAATTTTACATACCTGTCCATAAAAGTTTGAGGTGAATAGATTGCTTCTTCCTGCCCCACCCCATAGCCTCATCTGTATCGTTTATTCTGCCTGACAGCTGAAAAGCTCTTCTTCCAAATTTTGGAAGATAGACTGTAACTTGCCTGTGAATTGTAGTACAGTCTGAGTTACACATTACACTCCAGCTTTATTTTCAGACTAGATAATCATAGCTTCGTTTTACTGGAATTAGACTGGTGTGGAGTTTTGCAAACACTAGCAGATGCTGATCTAATAGTAAAGAATAGTGTTACTATACTTCTATCTTTTTTACTTGTTTTTCAGTTTGATATGCATTTTTCATTTTGTTCCTATTGACACAATTACTCTTATTCACTTTGACTTATCCCCTACCTTAGGGATATCAGCTAGCCTAAACTGTTCTCCTTTTACTTTGGAACTGAAGGGAAGTTTTCAGAGAGCAGGATCGAACTCTAGTGATATTCTTCTCTAGCCAGTGAGTGACAATGTTATGAACTGACATGCTTTTTTTAAAAAAAAAAAAAAAAAAAAAAAAAAAAAAANAGAAACTTCTATGTACTTGGAGAGGAAATTTGCATGTGAAATACTAACAAAATGAACTCACTAGAAATGATGAGTCTCACTTCTAGTGCAGAAACACTTTATTCCTATTTGTAGTGGTTTTGACATGTGCATTATTAAACAAATAATACGACACAGCAACTCTGGGTAACGTAATGAAACCATAGTAAATGGCTCAGTGTCTGTGGCTTTCCTGTTGAGCAAGGGAAAACTGCAGAGTGACCACATTTGTAGTTTGGAAAGAGAAAATCTCATCTAGCTGATAGCTACTGGAAGGTGCCAGGTGCAGAACAAGTCCGCATTAACTTTTATACTAACTACTTCTAAGACTTAAGTATAAAAGTTGGGTTCCTGAGTTGGAAATATAAGTGCCCAAGGGCTGCTTAAGGCTATCATCTATGAGCATTCTTGTGAAGAATTCTGATGCTGCCATAACTGTTTGTTTGGGAACTATTAGCATGTGCAGTCTAAACACACATGGGTATGTGAGTCTTAAAGGTGTGTTTTTTCAGTCTGCAGTGTCATACATAATTTGTTATTGGAGATTATTTTTTGTGTACCTACTCCCACTTTCTGTGTAGTAGAACATCTGTTATATGATCATAGAATAACTTTGGAAAGGTCCTTTCAGAGGACATGTGGTACAAACACCTGCTCAGTGCAGTGCTACTGATGTTATGTTAGGCAGCTCAGGACTGTCTCCCCTTTGATTCTGAAGTAACTCCACAGCTGAAGATTGTACAACCTCCCCAGGCAACCTGTTGCACTCTCTGACCACAGTCACTGAAGAATTTTTCTTTGTCTGTAGCAGAAATTTCCTTGGCTATAACTTTCTTCTGTTTCCCCTTGTCTTTCCTCTGAGCAGCTCTAAGAGAAGAGTCTCTCAGTTCTCTGACTTCCCATTAGGTAGTTGCAGATAGCAATTAGATTGCCCCTTAGCCTCATCTCCTTCAAGCTGAACAGACCGAGTTCGCTCAGCCTCTCCTTACCCATTGCCTTCCTTTGCAGTAGTGAGCACAGGTGGCAGGAGGGTGCTGGAAGCATTGCAGCCTGTGCTGGTAGGAATAACCTGAGATCTGCAAATCTGTCTTTTAGCTCATGGGCAGGAGTGCAGGAAGGGAGTCACTGATGTAGTAGAGCGGCCTTCTCTCCCCTTCAGACACTCTCTGTTGCAGGACAGGGCACCCACCGTGCCCCCGTTGCAGCAGTCTTGCACCTTGACGGGACCTGGACTGATGAATTGCTGGGAGATTCCAACTAGAAGTGTTGGGCGCTACCTGGCAGGCAGTGTGCTTCTTGCTTACCTGGAAGTGGAAACCCAGAATTTTGTAGTTCTCTTGTTAAAAATAGAACATCACCGGACCTTTCTGGGGAAAAGGATTTGTCAGTGGAAATGGCTTTAATTCACAGCATTAAAGCCTGGATCAGTGCAAGCCCTAGCATTGAAGTGGCAAGGCTGATATAGATGTGATCGGCTTCCGGTATGCGTGTTTTATAGGGTTGGTTGTGCTATGCTTTTACTATTTTCTAGGTAAAACTTTTAATGCATATAAGTCTCAGATATACGGCCTCACCTTTCACATTTTCTATCTGCGAGAATACATTTGTTTCTTGTCTTCCCTCCCCTTTCTTTTCAATCATCTTTTGTCTGCCAAGCAGTTATCCAAAGAGGAAACTGAGCCCAAAATGGTGAGCGAGCGAGAGACTATGCCATGTGTCTTTGTGGTTCAGACACCACAATGCAGCTTCTCCACTCTGTCTTTAATTAAACTTGGGTTTTTCTGTTGTTGTAGCTGGAAGCAGTGTGCTGACACAACTCACTCTTGTATAGAACAGATTAAAATGTCAATGTTTTAATGTTCTCATCTGTGGGAAAAAGAAAATAGTTGGGTGTTTTATTTATAACTTAAAAAGAGACTGTACTATGGAAAAGGTTTACTTGTGCAAGATGGAAAATCACAACTAAAGGCTGTGAGTCCCACTTAATATTAAGAGTCTGTAAAGGACTGAAAAGATTGAAAGGATGAAATCTTTTCTCAAAATAGGCTATACTGGGGCATGGCAGTTTAAAAAAATTATAAACAATATATTTTTTTATTATTCACTGTTCTGTTTTCATTGCATTTGTGGCATGGTGTACATGCATGCGCCTCTGAGCTAATATACCAAACAGGTGACCATGTTTCGGCAGGAAAAGAATGAAGGTACTTGAAAAGAATGGTCAAAAGTCAGTGTTGTCCTTGATGTTATAGCTTCCCTCTCCAGAAGGAGTTCGTGTACTTCCTAGAGAAGAAATGGTCACATAACAATAAAATCATCGTTTGTTTCTTCTGCAGATTAGTTCCGTTGGTAGTTTGAGAAGCGACTATGAAACTGGTTTGGAGTTCTAATATAGAACTCCACTGTGCAGGAGACAGCTAAGATGGTTCTGGGATAGCAGCTATACATCATGATGCTGTGCAGAAATACGAGCTCAAGCCCTTGGAACAGCACAGCTCAGTTAGCTTGGCTTTGGATGGGCCATTAGCCTGTATATCAGGAGCCTTGATCACTTGCCGCATCAGTGAATTTGTTTGTGGATTAGTAGGGGTTTGGTTTTCAGGATTACTAGTCAAGCCCATTTTGATATTTCAAAATACTGTCTCTGATAGAACAGAATTCAAATTCAGAAGACACTAGGGATTGATTGTTCCCTATCTCAAGGATCTGTTGATCCTTGTTATCTATGGAAGTGGTGGATTTACTTTACAGTAACCAGGTAAATATGGAAGGTTGTTTGCTGGACTGGGGTTAAGCTGACAGCTGTAACTGCCTGCTTTGGAAAAATGCTGCTTTTCTTCAGAAAGTGCCTCCCAGACCTTTTTTAGATATTTGCTTAATTTGGGCTGTCCTCTGGGTTAACATCTGTGGAATCTGTATTTCTCTGGCAGTTGTGTCTCCCTTGCATGTAAATTATAGATGCTCACTAATGCCCTTTTGGGTTGTATTTTCGGGGGGGGGACGGACAATCCATTTTAAATAAGGGAAATAAAAAGAGCTGCCACTGAACACTTATGCTAAAAGAGAAGTGCTGCATGTCTTTCCCCTTTACTTACTTTCTCTCTCACTTATTTATTTGAACCCATCTCCTACAGCCTTGCTGCTGTGGGATCAATTTGTTGGCAAGGGTTATTCAAACATTAGCAGAATGCATGTTCTTACTGTTCTTGTTGGACTTGAGTGGTGAAGCCAACAATAACAGCTCTTGTGTGGGAACTGATGCTGGGTATTTGAGTCAAACTGTTCTTGGTGGTCTGTACTTTTACTGCAGTGAAAAAATGTGAGGGGTTTCTTTTCCCATAGTGTTCATTTGTGTTCCCGTTGTTCATTGTTTATACAATCACTGTGCCTGTGGACAGTTGAAATAAATACTTTGAATAAATTCTGTGGTTTTCTTCACTTTCAGCTCTTGCTTTGTGTGTGCACTTTTTGTAGGTTTAGGGGTTTTCCTTCTATGGCTTGATTTTTATTTTTTTTTTTTTCCATCCTCCAATTGTCATAGGTATATGGGTGTTTTGGTTGTTTTTTTTTCCCAAGGTAAAACCTGACTGTGGGGACACTTTCTGGGACAAATAAGCTTCAAGAGCAAACACACAGTGCCTCTGGAATTCCCTAGGAGCTGGGGGTACATGGTGTTTCAGGCTGAGCTGTGTTGAAGCCAGTAACACCAAGAAAATGCTGCAATCTCAGCCTGGTGCTCTCCTCACCAAAATCAGACTATTTTTCCGGGAAAATGTTAGGCTATTGAAGCATTTAGTACTGTGCTTTGTAATACCCATCCAAGTATTCAGTAACCACCACAAATTCCTTGCTGGTTGTGCTTTGTTGCTTAAGTGAAAGTCCAGAATGCAGGGATACTTGTGGGAGCTGAATGGTTTGAAGCTTTCTGTAATTTTTCCTGTTACCCTCAGGGCATTCTCTGAAAAAAATTACCTCTTTGTAGAGTCTTTGGGATACGATGCAGTCCCAGATCAGACATTTTTCTATTAAATAAAAGGTATGATCAGCCTAAAAGCATTAAATTTGGTATTTTGAATCTCTAGAGGCCAATCCCAGTGTGTATCTATTTGGGCTAATTTACTGAACTATTTAGTTTTCTTCTCCTGCATAACAACGATTCCACCCCCAGCATTACTGAAGTTAGTTTAGCCTCTGTGGCTGCCAGGAATAACTTTACTTTGCATGGATAATTAACTGGATTGAGTAACAGAGGAAAAAAAAAATGCATTTTATTTCCACATAGTGGTAATAATAAATCTGTTACTACTTTTGGCTCCCCATGTTATTACCATAGTTGGGTATGTCTTAATGAGGAAGTGGCTTCCTCTTACTAAGTTCAAATACCAGCAAGGAGCCTGCCTCTTGAGCATGGGTTTGGGTGTGTGAGAGTAGAAGGGCAGAGGGTGTTGGCTTTTTTTCTAAGCTAGGCAGTCATTCCTGTACACAAATAACTTTTACAGCTTACAGTAAAAAAAAAAAAAAAAAAAAAAAANTTGGAATTTCTGATAGTGTCAGAGTCAAACCTTTTCTGAGATGGACATCTTTCAAACCAATTTTATTTTTTTTTTTAACCAAAGTACTGATGAATAGGCTTAATATTTGGCTGCTCAGGAATTCTGAAATTGACCCTTTCCTGTGGCGATATTTGGAACACCCAAAGCTTTTCCAAAATGCACAAAAGTGGGGATGGGACCCACTGACCTTACCACAGGAATTGACTCTTGAGGGAAGGAAAAAAAAATGGAGGCTCAGATATGAAGTTACAAGTAGCTCATGGCCACAATAACTCTTCCTTCTTTTGACAGCTTATCTGATACTCTCCTGACCTTTTTCAGAATCCTCCTCCTTTTCCCATTTATTTTCATCGCCTATGTTTTGTCTTGTGTTCTGGACCCTTGTTTCCCATTATCCCAAGAAAGGATGAACGTGCTTTCTTTATAGACTGTTCACACTGCTAACAAGTGCCGAGAGTGTTTTTTGGTTGGGAGGTGGGGGGAGAGGCAGTTGAACCTTTCTCAATAACCAGAGGAAGGCAACTTGTCATCTTCTGGTGGCTTGAGGACTGAAATGTTTGGCCCATATGCAGCTCATCTTTATGGTGAGGTTGGTCCACCTTATCAGCTTGTGCCTGAATTGGGGTGCCAAAAGATGATCTTTTGGGCAGAGCATGGCAGTATGGCTTAGTAGACTGGAAGTCTGGGACTCCTGTGTGATCTTGAGCACTTGCAGTCCCAGTGCCTTTTCTGTAAATTAGGGCTGAGCATTCTGCCAAATATCTGACATCTTGAATTAATGTATTTGTTAACTTTTGTGTGCATTGCTGCTGTTCTTTTGTGAAAATGTACCAAACAGCAATTTTTCCTAGTTGCCCTTCAGCTGATTGCTGTCATCATTGCTGTAGCAGTGAGCCTTGAAGATCCTTGAAAAGGGAAAGTGACATAGTCTAAAGATCAGTTTGAGGAAGCTTTGGCATGAAGGCTAGCACAACAGAAAGCTAAAAGCATCTGGGGAAGAAATGGGCAAACTTCTCTGGTGGTAGTGAAACTAAGGGAGGCTGTTTATCTCTGCTTATGCCTGTTAACGCTTCCTTCTGCCAGTCTAGCCTCTGTCCTACTACTTAATTCCCTCTGTGCCTAATCCATCTCTACTGTTTCTTTTCCATCATCCTCTCACCACGTAAACCTTCTTACTCTAACCACTGGCCTGTCTGCTCCTGCAAAAAATAAAAAGAAAAAAATGAAGACAGCTGTATTTAGTACTGCTAAATGGGTGGAGTTTTTTAAAGGGGGGGGAAAGGGTATGTAACCATAGAATTTGAGTTGCAAAAGTTTGAAGGTTGCAAAACCAATCACTGATTATAAAAGACAAAAGGAAACTGTTCAAGAATAGCATTTAAACAATTCTTGCTGAAAAGTGCTCTTTGCCTAAAATAACTTCATTTAATTGAGTCATTCAAGTGTTAGGAGGGGAAAAAAAAGTCAGAAAAATAACAACTTATAGAAATTGGTAACCATGCTCTCTTTTTGAAAAAAGAATTTGACTTTGTTTTGAAGCATTTCTGTACAAACAATTATTTAACAATCAAAGTTTATTTCAATTGTCAAAAAGCAATTCATTTGGGTTTGGTTTTTTTCAGTTTTCACTTTTTTTTGTGTCCTAGGTTGAAATTTAAAAATAAGTTGCAGTTCTAGTCGAACAATGGACAATTTCTTAGCACAATATTAAGTTTATTGGTAGAGTCTTAATTCATTCCTTTCTATACATTATAGTATGGTTTCAGCTAGGTGGGGTTTTTTTGCAAGGGGTTTGTAACAGAGCAGAGATGGAACATGTTTTTTGAGGTTTCTAGCTCAGTGCTTTATGTATTAGGAAAACCTTTCATTTTAGTGCTGTAAGCTGAATTAGAAGTCTTGCACAACAATGCCATGTATATGAACAAAGAAAATGAATTGGGATAAGATAAGGAGCCTTGAAGTGTTTCTGAACTTTTAATGTTTGATTTTGCAACCCTAGTGACCTCTTAATGTGGGTTGCTGTTTACTTTTCAAGTGAAAATCAGAAATTTAAGGTTTTGCCATTCCCCCCCTACTCCAGCTGTGTTTAGCCCATTAAAGGTCATGAATAGAAGTTTAACCCAGGTCTTTTCTAACTGAGCCTGTAGGTACGACTAAATGTAAAAATGTACAGTTCATCTTCTTTGCAGAGCAGGCACAGTGCAATAAAGATGAAGTGAATGTAAAAGACTCTTCTGTTTTAAATGGTTATTGTTATAAAACTGGAGAATGTCTGGAACTGATTCACTTGTTTTCTCTGCAGTGAACAAAGTAGTGTGGTCTAGGTGAAGTGCATGGATCTGGTGTCTACAGATATGTATAGTTGTCTTCTGCTTGCTGCATTTTATCTGGCTTCTGATACAGACTATAGCTAATTTAGTCTAAATAGCACTTGCTAAAGTGCTTGTGAAAGATGTGAAGGATATTTGAGATGTGCTAGTGTAAGACATAAAGGCTATTTGAGATGCACCAAACAATTAGCATCAGTCAGTAGGAAGTCTGCTGTCTTCTACCCCAGCTGGAACATGATGTTTTGATGCCAGAAGCACCCAATGTTGACAAAGGTGGTATTGATAATGGAAAAGTTAGAAGCATAAATTTCTTGGTACCAACTTAGACATACCAATAGCATAGATAACTACAACCTATACCTGCTTTCCATAAGAAAAGAAAATAGGAAAAATATTAAATTGATATGAAATATTGCAGTCTAAGTAGTATTTTTAAACTGTGTCCTGGGTGGCCGTGAAAGGAAGAGATGATTAAAGCTGCAATACAACAGACGGTCTGCCTTAAAAAGTGAGCTGGGAGGAGAAAGTCAATACCAAGGAATGTTCTGAATACCAAAAGTAAGTCATTGCACCTGTGTCTTCAATGTTACACTTTTACTATTCATGTTAGTTGAAAATAAAAAATAATTTTAAAAGATTTGGTGTAAGGAGACGTAAATCATAGAAGTTACATTCTTAATGGATTAGGAAAGCAAATGGGGAAACTAAATTCAAAATGAGGGAATGCATGAGAAAATAGCATTTGCTGAAGGAAGATAAGATGTCTGGGGTGGACAGGACAGTGTTTGTTGCTCCTCCTGGCCAGCTTTAAACACTTTTGTTCTCAAATGGTCAAACGGCAAACAGGGTGACTTTGTGGACTCAGTCCACAACTGTTGTGGCTAGCAAAACACAGAGCTGTTCTAGACAAGGTACACTGAGGAGAGAATCTTCTTGTTTTAAACATAACATATACAATTCTTAATTACTTTTAATCTTGTTTCTAGCTCTGTAATTGGAAACCTGACCTTCCTGACTGTATAAATCTGTCTTTTATTTTTAACCGCTGAGCTATCTTGTGTCAGAGATGAGTACAGATAGTAGTGACAAACTTGGGATACTTATATCTTTCTGGAGATAAAAAATACAAATAAATCTGTAGACACCCCAAGGAGAAACTTGCATCCTGAGATGAAGGGAACGTGCAGCTTGCCAAGTGTCTCATGTCAAGCTGCAGAAATCAGTCTAAAATCAGATGTGCAAGATTGAAGAACACAAATTAGCACCCTTTATGGGGTAGGCATCACAGGAACACCTCCCAGCTCTGCAGGTGCTGGAAGACTTCCAGGCTGCAGCTTGCAAGTTAGTTCTATATCCTCTAGTCAGTGGGGGATGACTCGTGTTTGTTTTCATGGGCAGAATCTGGCAATTTCAGATGTGTAGAATGGATACACTCTTAGCTCTAGCTGATTGCTTCCCAGTGATGGGGGAAGATGAATCAAAGACTGCATGTGTGATTTCACAGGTCTTCAGACTGAACAGTTTGTTGCACCTACAGTACTTGCAGTAGATGGAGTTGTCCTTCTACGACTTACCCATTAAACAGAAAGGTTTGGGGTGCTCAGTCATTTGGTCTGCATCCTCTCTTTCATGCAGTATTGCTCCTTTTCATGACTGCATCTCTTACAGTGTCTTTTACATGGTAATAGTATTCTGCTTTGCCTTGTCGTTGTTGTGAGCTGGCTGGCGAAATGAAAGAGTTATTTCGTGACAGTATGAGTTTGAGAACTAGACAAGCCTGTGATAATGCTGGTAGACTGGAAGAAGCTTATACCAGGATCTCGAAGGGGGTAGGAAAAGCTGCTTGTAACATAAGTTCTTAATTTATTTTTTGTTAGTTTTTATTCTGCTTCTGGGTACTTAACAGCTATGGCATGTGTGCTGGTTTCCCATCTGCTCAAAATGAGACAAATGGAATTGTATAGTTGATTTCATATGTAGACCTCAGTTCAGTTACTCACTTCAGGACTAGACAATTGAAATGAGCTGTAGATTGACCAACATCTTGAGGCCGTCTGAAGAACATCTGGAAACTGAAGGAAAGTCAGAACTGACGGCCCAATTATTTAAGAGTTGAATTTGACACACCCTGGTTTTCTTCGTGTAGGACGCCAGGGACTACTCCATACACTTCAGTGTTTGTGGGGGCATTCGTACACACTTTTGTCTTTAGCAATCTTGTCTAGGCTTGTTCAGGGAAAGGGTTGGCTTTTTTTAATTAAAAAAAAAAAAGCTGGCTCCCTTGTCTATGCTATTCTTTCTGTGTTTTCAGTATTGATCTGACTGTATGGCTGCAAAACCTAGAAAACAGTTAAAATGCTGAACCTAAACGTAATCAAACAGACAGAGTCCTCTTCCTTTCTGAGTGTATTTATCCACTTACTTAGTTTCCCAGTGGGCTGCGGCGTGGTGTCAACTGATGTACAAAACTCCAAATATGGGAGAGGTCATAAGATGCCAGGTTTCAGTCTTTACCTGCCTGTCATCATAATTCAGATGTGGGTATGCTTATAAGTAGGGATTGGAAATACAATTCATAATTCCTTTTTTGTAAGGGTGGAAAAATAGTGAGGTTTGCTGTGCAATGAAAATGTTACTATCTGAGGTTACTTTAGATTCTTAATTATGGCTAAACTGGTACAAGAGTTAAGGGAGGAGTATCGGAGAACTTTCCTGTTTGCTTCCTTTTGTTAGGAAACCGATTCTGTTATTACATTTCCTACCAAAGGAAACAAACTATGTGTCAGGGAAGTAATTAAAAACAAAAACAACAACAAATAACCCCAACAAAATGAGAAATGCTTTTTCCTGAATTACTCTCCAAGAAATAAAAAATAAAAACACTTTTCTGATAATACAGGATCTTCCAACTAACCAAACTACCAGTTGGAAAACTTTTCATCATGGATAGATTCAGTCTTTGACAATGAAAAGCAGTTTGTTCTTCTTTGCACTTTTCCTGCATAAACCTTCTCTGAAGAAAGGAGCTACTTGCTATCATATATTTCTTCCAAAATGCCTGTTACAGGTGTACCTTGTTCTCCCATCTTTGTTACTACTAATCTTTAAGAATATAATTTAAAACTTTCTTAATATATTAACAAAGAATAGGAAAAGGATGCATTTTGTTTAAAATAAAAAATCAGAACTGATGGCATTTAGGAAAATCAAGACTGAAACTGGGCGGTACTGTTGCCCCTAGTCTGTCTCTGCACAGATGAACAACAGAAGCGTGGTTAGCACTAACAAGTCTGCAGTTTAGATGGATTTAGCAAGTATGTATGATTTATCACCTAGTTTAGGGCTAGGGCTGCGAAAATTGGACCACAAGGTCCATCTAGACTAGAGCCTGTCAGGGGGTAGGCATGGAGAACAGTGGTAGTAGTCTGAAATGAGTTATCTGTCTCTAAATAATTTCAGGCTGCAGATGTAGCATGCCATGTACATTTGTGTATTAAACTTTGTTGTAAGTATGGGAGGAAAAGCAAATAGGAACTGATGAACTAAACAAATCTCTAAACACTTTTAATCAAATCTGATGATTTCTGGGGTTTTTTTGAATGGCACAAGAACTACAAGTTCTGTTGGTTCTCTTAGGGTCTGCATAACCTTGTAATGTAGTGACCAAATGGTGTTTTTTAGGATGAATGGAGTAAAGATCTTCTCCCTGGAGAACAGAAGGCTTAGGGGCACCTCATCAGTTTTCCAGTACTTAAAGGGCGGCTAGAAATAGGACAGAGGCTTTCCTTTCACAGGGAGAGGGCAAGGGGCAACAGGTAAAAGTTGCACTGGGAGAGGTTTCATCTTGATACAAGAGAAATTCTTTACAGTGAGAACAATTAATCACAGGAACAACCTCCTCAGGGATGTGGTGAAGTCCCCATCACTGGAGGTTTTCAAGATGCAACTGAGCAGGGTGCTAGATAATCTCATCTAGGCTCCTTTTCCTGTGAAATGTTGGACCGAATGATCTTTTGAGGTCCCTTACAACCTGGACTATTCTGTGATTCTACATAGTCAAAGGAATAATCAGATTGTTTAGAGGCTGGTAGAAGATGTATGAAAGTATGTTCCTAGGAAGTGGTGGAGGTAAAGAACAGGATCTTCTCGTAATTGGAATCTGTTTGCTCTCCCTCTTTCATGGCAAAGCAAGTCAGGCCTCTGTGGACTTTCTAAACCAAATGAATTATGGTCTCGAATAGTAATGCAGTATTGCTAATGATTTCATTGCTGACCACAGCTGTTGGCAGTAAGGCTAGCATTGTCATATCATTTCTGATATATTTTTAAGGTGCTTTGCTTATTAAATTAGTTGACTCTTTATGTACTGTTCAAAATATAATCTTGAATTAATGAATTTGGAAACATTGAATAGTGCAGGTTAAGGTCTGTGATCTTATGTTCCTTTTTGCTTGGTGCTGGTGAGGATGCAGATCAGATCGTTAAAAACAGTTGTTTAGGTGACTCTACTGTATTAATTCTAAGGCCTGAAATAGACTGGGTGTAAGTGCAAGTAGCCTAGGGGCTTCTTCATACTGTTTTATTTGCCAAAATATAAGCCTGATTGAAGCAGTGATCTGTTCTGTGGTGACACTGTTTCCAGTTGTTTGGCCCCAATCTGAATTTAACAGAGTGAATATTTGAGTTAAAATATTTCTAAGATTTTTAATTAGAAAGACATACTTCTGAGATAGCTGGTCCTGAAGCTGTCTTAAAGGGCAGTGGGTCAGCTGCTAACACTGCTGGTGTGCAGACTGGGTTCCAGCTAACTTCAGTGCTGATGTTAGTCCTCTAAATCTTTTTCTTAATTGCTTTTCTCTGCAGTGAAATTCCAGCTGAGCACATGGTCTCACGTCACTGGCGAAGAATTTAGTGTGGGCCTGACTCTCTGCCCTACAAATAAACATGAGATAGATATGCTCAAGGCTAGCAGCAAAATGACTGTGAGACACCTCTGTGGTCAGCCATCAGGGTGGTATTCTCCAGAGTGCTGCTCTCCAAAAATAAGCCAACTCAAAAGAAATAACTTGATTGATCTGTATAGTCTAGACACTTTTGAAACAAAGACCAGCTTTATGGAGGAAAGGTTGGTTAGGCTGCTTGGATAAAACAATCGGTATCTTCAGTATTCCTGGAATTTAGTCTACCTTGTTCTCAGAGGACAGCTATAAACTCAAATTATCGGTTTGCAGAAACACTAATTTTCTTTGAATCTTTCCTGTTCCTGAAAACACCTTCCTTCAGTCTGTTTCAGAGAGAATATAGTAACTACCTGCTAGACAAATAACACGGGCATGAGTTGAAAGCAGACTGTTCCTTAGCTATGCTATTCATGTGTTGAAAACCTCTTTCTTATTTTTTTTTTCTCCCTTCTCCTCCTTTTTTCCCTTCCCTCCACTGTTAAAAGGCTGAATTAGAAATCCTCGCCCTGTTGTTAAAGTGACATTGTCCACAGAAATGGCAATAAACCACCAAAAAGAAGCATCAAAGCAAAGCCAGCATCTCTTCATTGCATTTCGGTTCTAAGTTCCATGGATTCATGGAGTGGTTAATACCTGTAAGGACTGGAAGACAGTCTAATCCCAGAGGCAGATGTGCCAGACTAGAGAGAAGCTGTGGTCCTGTGGGCTTTGGCGTGACTGAAGTCCTTGTGCCATGTAACCCTGTATTCAATAAGCAGGAACAGTACGTCAGCTCTTTGACTGTGGGGACTTGCACTGACTTTAGAGACATCTGATGTAACTTGTGATACCTTCTGTGTAGTAGGTCCACTAAAGCCTCACCATTTTCCAATTGGTGTTTACAATCCTCATAAGAGGAGAAGGAAGGGTAATGGATTACTGGCAATAATAAAAGCCAACTTTTTATAGTAACTTTTTTATATTAATGAAGACCATCCTGTGGACCTAAGCGATTCTGGTTGCTTTTCCTTTAAGTGCTCAGATAAAATCACTAATATCTATCCTGAGGCTGCATGCTTTCCTTGGTTCATGCACAGCGCATGCAATCGCGTAAGAGCTCAGATTTTGGCAGAGTTAAGCTCTTTCTAGTGTGGCATCGCTGTGAGACTGGATGAAGGTTTTGCTACTCCCAGGCCTTCTGTTCATGTGCTGGATATCACTGGTCATAATGGGCTTGAACCTACTACCTGGCCAACTCAATGGAGTGTTTTATTCTGTGATTTTGTGGTGGTTCTACTTTGCATGTGTAGTGCAAATGTGTTTGTGTAGATTTTGGTTTCTTCTCCCTGACTGTAACTGACCTAAGGAAAGAAGAGAAAACGTTGAGCAAAATGTTGTCCTTGGTTACATCTGTGCATCTTTACTGATTTAAATTATATAGTTTGAATGAAAATGAGAAGGAACAATTTGCCTTGCGCCTGTACGTATACCTAGTATGCTTAGTCACATGCTGAAAAATATTCTTTAACCTAGTCACTAGTTTATATCTTCCCTGTTTTTTTTTTTTTTTAAATACAGCACAAAACCCAGGGAATCCTGGCTTTTTTTTATGGGGAGTAGTGTGACTTGCAAATATTTGATTGGTTCTGTTCCTGTCTAACTGTTCTGTGTAAAACTCATTTACTGTTTTTCCTTTTAAACTGTTAGCTGACCTTACATACGAATCCCAGCTGTGCATTAGCATTGCTTGGGGATGTGTTTGTATCTTTTGTCTAAAAATACCCAGCCGGTAGGATTCATGATCCATGAAAGCTAATTGAAACAATTTCTCTTCAAGTTTTGGCAAGCGAAGCATGCATTATAAGCATTAATATCTATAAATTGAATTGTTAATGAATCTAGACACTAATAATGAATGCAATTTTGCAGGCTTAACTAGAAACACTAAAATTATCAGGATCTGGAACAGAATTTTCAATCATTTTTGCTTATTAAATAGCAAAGCTATGCTTTTAATAAGCTAATCATTTTTATTTGACCCCATAGGAGTAGCTCAGCTGATTAGAAACAGGTTTCTAAGTGCAAAACAATGTTGTTTTGCTCTCACTGTTTTAACCACCACAGTGCTGAAATTTCAGATCAGATACTTATCTTCCATTGTGAGTACAGCATGAATGCTTATTCTGCAATTCCTCTAAAGGAATTTACAGTAGAACCTATATATGTCCCATTTAATGGGAGAATACTTTGCGTAGATAAAATAGTGTGTGTGTGTAATCTGCCAAAACAATTGGAGCTTTCTTGAAAGATTGTTAGTGTACAAAAATGCAATATATGCAAGAGACTCCTATTCAGTCTTTGTTAGAACCAAAAGTAGAAAAGCACTTGATACAATTCAAAACTCATAAACTGAAATCTTTTTCCCCACCCGACTTAAAATTAGCCCATAGGATTATTTTCTGCAGATGCAAAAAATATTGTAAGATTCAGAACTATAGCAAGAAAATCCTAAGTTCTGATGATTTACTTTTAAAAGAGTATTTTGTGAAGTATGCAATTTCTACTGACTCTAGTGGCTGCAGACCAGAAAGATACAAGGAGAAAGATTATTCTTCAAGTCCCTTAGGTAAAGTTTCTTCTCCCAAAACTGATGCTGGCAGCTCTTGCAGATAGGCTGTCAGGCTTTATGGATCACTGTTGTCTTTTAGACAAGCAATTGCTTATACCAAAAGATTTAGTAACCCTACACCATTTGTTAAATGAAAAAATCAAACTTGGTTATCTTGTGAGATAATGGTGAAGAACTGTCTGTGAAACGGTGTAAGGAGATAAAAGGCTGAAAGGGATGTCAAGGATTTATCATTGGATATAGGGCTAGAAAAGACCATGAAAGGTTCCTCCATCGACAGAGACGATTGATACCCTTATGGGAAATGTATTCCAGTCCTTAATTATCTTTACTATTTGAGAGGGGTTTTTTTTCTTCATTTAATCTAAATCTCCATTACTACAATTCATACCTAGTTCTGCTTTTTTTGTGTTCCATGAACATGGAGAAAGGTTTTCACTCTGTCACAACCTTCTAAATGTTTAAAGGCTGTTTCCATGTGTGTCTGCTGCCTGGATAAACAACACTTCTTCAGTGTGGACAGACATGGGATGGCAGTGAGGTTTACTGACTTAACAATGTGTGCTGGCAAGGGAGAAATACTAGCGAGCTTGATCAGATTAAGTGGTAAGGAAAAACATCAACAGATGGAGCTAAATAGCGCAGTTGGGTGTTCCAAAATTCTTCACCAAAATACTAATGGGAAAGGAGTGGTGTTCCATAATTTGATTTAAAACTCAGGAGGAAATTAATATTAATTTTAAGTGAATATAGAAATACACATTAAACTGCAGGGTACTACATGCAATAGCTCTTAGTATAGCATTTTAAATGTTACACTTAATCTCAAATATTTGGCCCAAGTAGTTTTAGAATACTTTTACTCCTTGGACTTTCATGTTTCTAATCATTTTGTCCATGTACACTGGCATACTGTGCTACCTCCTCTTATGGCTGTCAGTGAAACCAAGAACCCTTTCCCCTAGACCCCTCATTTGACAAGTATTTTCCACGTACTTATAGCTGTTACAGGTAGCATACTGCAAATATCAGATGTGATGACCCTAATCACATTCATGTTTCTGTAACTCAGAGACCCTAACCTCAAGGCTAAGTATTTTCACCACTGATATGTCTGCAAAATGAAATTTCTGAGATAACTGGGGGGGGCCTGTGCCCACCCCCCAATACCTTTCCCCCATTTACGTGCTCCCATTGGATGCTATATTGACAGAAAAAACCTATCAGTTGAGACTTGATCAGTCTAAAGACTATACACTTCTCACATTAATTGCACTAAGCATGTGACAAGTTATTTGGTCCATGGTGGGGTTTTTATTTAGTTTTCGTTTGTTTTTAACTTATTTGCATAATTGCACTTTTTATAGTAGAAGTTTGACTGACTCCAAGGAGAAGTGCATAGTCATGCTTCATGGGCAATGCTCGCTGTCTTGAATATCTGTAAGCTTCTCAAATCTCCTATTTAAACCGTTGATGTAGCTACACATAAACTTATTTGGCAGTGTCTTGAAGTTTGTTTCCTAATTTATTGGACGGTGAAAGAGGCAGTAAACTTCTAAGAACTTATCCAAAAACTGTGCTCATTTCTTGATTTCAACACTAACAGCTTTGCAGAACAGTCACAAGTTATTCTCCTGTATCTCATGTGGGAAAGCAGGCTTTTTTACATGCTCTGACTTGGTTTCCCCCCCACACCCCACCCTGTAGCTTTTGGTCTGCTTTTGGGTTTTGCTTGAACTTAAATTGTTTTTGAATTTCAGTAAGTGTTATTTATTGAGGTAACACTTCTTCAATGTGTTGCAATGTAGAGCAACACTTCTATTTGTCCTTTAGGTGTTTGTTTCAGCTACAGTTTTATTTTAGCCAAAGACAAATATTGCCTCAAACTTACTTCTGCAATTGCAAAACAGTGGTTGGGCAGCTGCTCATCTTGTACTTTAGGTACCCAGAAGAAAATCACTTGCCAAATAAATTATTCAGTTATGGCTTTGGGTCTTTTTTTTTTTTTTTTAAAAAAAGACAGAACTATCTAGGTCCTTCCTTGCAACCTGAAGACAGCCTTGCTTGTTGGGCTAGTCCTTGTCCCTTTTACTAAGTCACAGTGCTGAGACATGTCAGATTGAACTGGAAAATATCCAGGAGCGTTTAAAAAGTTGAAAAGTTCCAATTGTCTTGATCTTCTAGTTTTCCCTTGGTACTGAGACAAAGGTAGAAAATACAGCGTTAATATTTTTCCCTTTTTGATTTGGGGTATAGTCTTATGATTTCAAGTCATTAGGTTGAGTTAACACAACATGTTTTCTTTGCTATGTGGTGGCAAAATCTGGGTAGAATTACCTCTTGTGAGGACTTGGAGTCTTTAACATCGAGGTGGATGGTATGTTAACTGAATGAAAAATTTGCCGTGTACTCTTGCTGTCTGGTTTCTCTTATCTGTAAGATACTCTTCAGGCTTAGAAGCAACTCTCTCCCAGCTCTCAATGGATCTGAGAGGCCGCTCAGATTTGTGCGTGTGGGGTTTTTTTTGGCAGGATGGGGGGAGACGAGGATGTTTTTGTTATTTTTTTAGGAGGCAGGTAACTGGGCATCAAGAGTTGCTTTCTTTACAACTGTCTTTCCTCTGCTGATTATTAAAAGAAGAAACAAAAAAAGTCAAGACTTGGCTGTTAGCAGGTGTATGTTCCTGTACTGTTTCTTCTGTGGAAATCTCCATATTCTGGGAGACAAATACTAGAATTACCTTTACTAATTTGGTATTAGAATTCATCCACTAAAGACTAATGTGTTTGGTTTTATTATTTGCTGTCTTCTACTTTCAAAGTTTTCTTTTCCCAAAGTAACAGCACAAAAAAAGTCTTCTCGGTGCTACTGTCTATTAACATTCAGGAGACTAACTGCCCTGAAGTTAATTCCTCCTGTTTAAGTAAACTGCTTCAGTTGGGGCTGTTAGCACTGAGGATATTGGCATTCCTATTTACTGAACAGTAGTCTTCTAGGATGATTTTTTTTAAAACAGATTTAGTATGTCTATTTTTCAATAAATTTAACAAATAATCCAGATAAATCTAGAAGGCTGCTAGTGAGTCATATGCAGGCTAAACTAAAAATATTTTAAACCTGGAGTAGACACTTATAAAGTATCTGTGCCACCTTTTTTGCGAAGGGATTAAGTTCCCCAAATTAATGAGGAATTAAATTAACTAAATTAAACTTTAGCATAAGTAATCCTGAAATGTACTGAGCTACACAACTGTTTTGGTAGCAGAATGCTTTGCAGTATGGTCTTCATCTCAGAGCAACTATTGGCTAATGTTGGTGACTTTTTTTTCTACAGAAATATAGAATGCTACTACATGGTATACTTGCTGTTGTCCACTTCTAGAGACCAATCCTACATGTATTACCATCACAAGGATTTTTGACAATTAATCTTGTAACAGTGAGTGTGCTGCTAGAAGGAAAATTACTCAGCTGAAGCCGTGCTTCTTAGTGAATTTAGATAGAGCACCTGCATTTTACAAAATCATCTGCTGCTTTACCGGGTCTCTTGCGCAGTAACTGAGAGAACTGTTCAGCAATTTCTTACCTAAAATTTGCACTGACTAGTTGCTTCTAGGGTGGTAAAATATAATTGCTGTCAGTCAGTGTGCTACAATGGCTCTGTGTGCATCCAAGAAAGAACTGAAATAATATTCTTTTTTTTTTGTACTTTAAATATTTTGGTAGCTATGAATAATAGTGTAAATCAGATAATCTATTAAAGCTTTGCAGTGTCTCTTCCTTTTGTTTAGAAGGCCAGTTGTGTCAGATGCAAGACATCCTCCTCTTCCACAAAAGAAGTTTCTGTAACTCAGGGAAACCTCCATTGAAGTCACTGCAGTGACACAGGTGTGAGTTAGAGAATGCTCAGGCTTCACAGTTTGAGATGCAATTGTTTCAGCAATAAAAAAAACCAACAAAACCACATACCATATTTAAAACAAGTACTAGAGAATGAGGACTTTGCCTGAGTTTTTTTTTTCTTTCTTTCTATAAACAGAAAAATCAATGGTGTTTGTTCTTTTATTGAAGAAAAAAAAAAAGTACTTTTTTTTCCCCTCAGGGAAGGGCTAATGGGATAATCTGGTCCGCAGCACAATTTCAGCTATGAGGGAGGCATCCCCATTTGATCTTTACAAATGAAAGTCTTCACCTAGCCTTGCGTGACACTGCTGGTGTGGAAAGTTCCAGGCTCTGGTACTCCTGATCCATTGTTTTTCTGAGCATCTGTGGAAACCTATGCTGCACTATTTGAGTATGGTCCAAAATAAGGGTATGACTTGAAATTCGTGGTCTTTTAACTGGCCAAATGGCTAGTGGCATTGTAGCACGCTTTTATAAATTTGGTTGCAAAGGTTAATGGTTTTGATGACCACTGACAGGTGTCTGAGCCTTTCCAAGCTGCTTCTGAGTCACCAGCACAGTGAAAACTGAACAATACCTGTGTGGAAAGTTAACAGTTAGGTATTTTTTTCCTTGATTTCAGGCCAGCAAGATCCAAAACCCTTTATTCTGGTCTGTTGCATGTCATTCTAAAAAAATAAGCATGTCAGATTTTCAGAAATGGGGAAATAGGATAACCTTACAACTAAATTGTGACATGGACATGTCTTCGGTCTCATTCCTCAGTATTTTGCCACTTCATGTTTTACTTAGTTCACCTTTCACGTTAACAAAAGAGTCGACAGACATACCAAATTTTTTTTTTTTGTCTAAAATGCATGACAATTTTAGAGCAGCTCTGTCATTTATCTTGCCAAACATTTAGCGGTGCTAAGTATCTGAGGCTTTTCAGGAAGAAAGATGACAAGATTTTTCATTCTTGCTGCCTAGAGTTTAAACAAATACAAAGAAATTTAATGTATTAAAGAGGAAGAGGAAATAACTGAATGAGTATATGGTACTGGGAGTTAAATCATTGTTTCAGCTATACTGGCTGCCAGTCTGGATTGTTGGAGGTGCTTAGGTGCCAAGCATTCAAATTACTAAATGCAACTTTTAAAATAATCAAGCTACTGAGCCCTTATTTTATTTTTTCTAACCTACAATTAATTAACCAAACTAAATAATATGCCTAAACCTGGAATGTTGTTTTCTTAATATCTAAAGATTTTTGTGAAATTAGGGCAGCTCAGAGAAGGGTGCTAAAGATAACTTGGATACAAATCTTACATCTTTATTTCTTATTCATTTGATTTTGAGACAGTGAGGTGGACTGAAAGCTCTCTGAAGTGCCAGGCTGAGAGCATTGTGATCAGTGGCACAAAGTCCAGTTGAAGGCACCTGAACACAGAGCCAAACTTCTCAGTGGTGCCCAGTGACAGGACCAAAGCAATGGGCACAAACTGAAACACAGGAAATTCCATTTAATGTAAGAAAAAACTTTTTTTTTTTTTTAACTGAAAGTGTGGTCAAACACTGGAACAGGTTGCCCAGAGAGGTGATGGAGTCCCCATCCATGGAGATATTCCAAATCCAACTGGGCATACTTCTGGACAGCCTGTCCTAGCTGACCCTGCTTGAGGAAGGGTGTTGGGCTAACAAATCTTGTGAAATCTGTTCCAGCCTCAACTATTCTGTGATTCACTGTGGTGATATACCTTCAACCTTCTGAAATTTCATTGCCTGAGTCTGCTTTACTGCTTCATCCTGCTAGGGAGACTGCTTGGTACAAAACACAATTAAAATCTTGTACTCAGATGTCTCGGGTACAGCAACTAAAGTTAAGCAATGAATCTGCTGCTTATCATCCACAAAACCCCCATGCTCTTCTTCCACATATTGCCTCATTTACCCTGGCTATCAGCTCGCAGCCTTTAAGAGGATCAGGTCATCGAGTGCATGAACACTGCTCCTTGGCTTCCAGGCCATGTAGATCTCCTCAGCCCTGAAACCGTCATACTAGAATATCTCCTAGGTCACTTTCCAAACACATCATTTGCACTCCTAGAACACTCACAACCAGCAGCACTCTTTTTCCCCCCTGGAGTTGTTTCTGGCTGTTTGGTAACTTGAGTCTTTCTTGGAACAACTGGGAAGAATTGTGTAGTTCCTGCACACTCCCTTACAGAAATTCTTTCACAAGGTCATCACCCTTCATCAGCCAAGGGCACATTTCCATCAACATCATGATTATGGAGCTATCCCACCCTTTCTGGTAAACATTTACGGTTTGTAATCCCACTAGCAAGGGAATTTTTTTAAGTAGTTTGGGGTGGTTTGGGGTTTTATGTGTTTTGTTGGTTTTTTTGTTTTTTTTTTTTTAAGGTACTGCTGAGGAGCTCCACATTCCTGTGCTTATTCTTTGCTTTGCATCCTTTAAATTTTGCTGCAATCCACAAGGAAGGAAAACTCCAGAACATCATCACGGGGGGGGGAGGGGGCACAACCCAAGCCGAACAAACCCCCTGTTGTAGATACATTGAAGCAATGCCAAAAAATACGCCTGCTTGTCCAATCTCAGGTGGCAAACAATCTAAGACTCATCAGTCTCTTGCTAGCAACCTCCACATTGGTTTGGGGTTAGATCATACATACTCGTTAGCAGAATGTTCTTAACCCTGAACTACCCTACAGTCTGGTGTCAATGCCAGTGGCACTGAGATCAATGACTACGACAGTAATCATGCCCCAGACTCGTAGCTTCAGAGCTGTTGTGTGAGATTTAGTCCCTTGAATTTGAGGTCTTGTTATTTTAGGGCCTAGAACAATTTATTGGTGACTATGAGTGCAGAAAAGGGTGTGCTAGCAAAGTACAAATCCATTAATTGCATAGGGAAGATGAGTAGGAAATAATCACACACTCAACACTAATATAATGTCAAATAAAAGGTGTCATGTTCAAGACAAACATAAGGAGGTGGTATTTCATGCTGTATGATTAAGCTGCAGAACTCGAAGTTGTGGATGCTACAAGTTTACATGGGTTCAACAGTCACTAAAAATGATAGAGAAATAATTCACTGAAGACTAATAAAGAAAAATAAAACTCCTTTGATTCAAGATGCACGAACCGGAGTCTGGAAAGGTATTCAGAAGAGTACTTGCTTCCTGTCTTATAGCCTTTAGGGGATGGTTGTTTGAGGTTTTTATTCTCCACTCAATTGAGTATCTCCTTCAAGAGTTCTTTTTGATAGCCATCAGTTTTTGTTTTAAGCTTTGTTGGCCAATGGCTTGAAGGAAGTATTCCTCCCAGGTATAATGTCTCATTGTGACATTGGATTACCTGATGTTCTAGGTTGCCTTTCTGCATCTTACCTGTGGACAGTGGGCTGCTGGCTAATGACTGCCAGGAGAGACTTGCCCTGGCATTTGATGATATCGGCTTCCAAACTGCTGCAGAGCTCAGTGATAAGTTCACTTCAGTTCCTGAGATTTCTAAACTTCTCTGGGGTTGCAGACATGCAGAGAGGTCATCTGCAGTGTAGCGATACTTTGGTTCATTTTCAAGGGTGAAGAGAGAGCACTTTTAGCAATGTCATTCATTGGGCTTGCCTGAAACACTAGATGCCTTTTAAAATGGAAAACCACAAGTTTATTCTAGCAAACTAAAGGATTATATCCTACATTGATTTATTTCTCTTTTACAAAACTGAGAACAAAGTTTCAGTGAGAGATAATCCTAGACTTCACCTAAATGGTTCTGCTTTAGCTGTTCCTTTGTCTGCCAGCTTGAGGACCTGGGGGTCCCTGCAGGCTGCTAGCCCTTGGGAGCACTCTGAATCTGTGTTTTGTCTTGGTTTGGGATGGAATTGCCTATGCTGTATCTCCTCTCTCGAGCTACTGTTTGTACTTCCACTCAAAGGAAAGAGAACTCTTGTAAACAGGGGTTCTCTGTGCTACACGGGGGTAAATTTAGACCTTTCTTACATCCACTGTGTCACTGAGGTACAAGTGCAACATCCGAGACAGCGCTCTCCGACACCTTCACTGAACTTTTATTTCTTCTGCATGCCTTTGGTATGTTTGTTTCCTAGCTTTAAGAGCTTTCTTACTATTTAGAGTTTAAGTGTCTTATGCAACAAGTTACATATTGTTATCATGAAACACATTCGCTGAACAGATTTTTAGTAAAAGCATGATTTGTGTCTCACTGCTAGATCTCCATGAAGAATGCCTTTTCACATGCCAAGTCTAGTCTGAATTACTAGTTAAAATGCTCTTTTGAACTTCTGCCTTCCCTTCATTCCAAGTTCTGCCAAGTTTTGCACTCTTGGGGTCCAACTTAAACTTTTGCCTTTTTTTTTTTTTCATTTAGGATTTTATTTGAATTACACCTACACCAGAAGATTAACATATCTGTGTATGCTTTTTTTATCAATACCTCTACTTTTAGGGCTGAGACATCAGTTTCCATGCTGGATGTCATGAGAGTCTATTGTCAGTTTCCAGAGGACTATAACTAAGGTTTATCATAATAGTAGCCCTTAAAATCAAAATAGATAGAAGTAGTAGCAGCCTTGCAAATAATTACACCTGCTATTTATTTTGGTAGCCACACGGTTGAAGGCTTCACCTAGAAACACGCAAACTGGATAACAGGCTGTGTGTCATATTCAAGAAGCTGTCAAGGCAGAATTGCCACAAGGGGAAAGAGAGCGCTTGCCCATACCTGAGCTGCTTCAGCGGCCTCCTGAAAGGGCTCCTCTGCTCCGGGTACCTCTGCTTCTGCCACACTGGCTCAGCACTGTGCCAGTGCAGAAGCGTTTGGGCTTTGCAGAGCCAGCCTGTCATCACTGCCTATCTTAAAGGCTTCACGACCTGTTATGTAAAGTGTGTAGAAAGATAGTTTGGAGTAATTTCTGGAGTAAATACACATACATGCAAAAGCTGTAAGGGGAGGGTTGCTTTCAGACTGTACTGTGCATGTGTATATTTATCTTCTTTTCTCCTCCTCATCCTCAGAGTTCCATGTTCAGAGGTTTTTTGCCTGAGTGGAAGTGAAAGTTGTTGGAGTGTATCGACTCCATCCAACAAAATCTTTCACTGTGTACAGGGAGAAGTACCTGTGTCCAGGCACACTTTAGCGGTACAGTGACAGCAGGGTTTACTGACTGCTTGATCATGGCACATGATGAATGTGAATAGGTAACAATTGTTTCTGTTAATTCTAATGCAGGAACTAAGAGATGACAATTGGTTTACAAAAAGAAAAGGAAATACTTTTTAACACCACCTAGTAAAATTTATGCAATTCATTGTAAAGGCCAAAAACAGAAATATATTTTTGCACAATACTTTCTGTGGTATGTGAGTCAGATGATGAGAAATCATTGTATTAAATGGTAATTCTAAGGAATAGTATTCACAGTTACTAATGCACTGAGATTTTTATCTCATCTTCTGCTGTCCTGCTAAATTTGATTACAACTCAAATTATACAGGAAGAAAAAATACTGAGCTTGCCCCTCAAACTGAAGAGATGGAAGATAGCTCTAGATGATGCTTTAACAGTTAGACATGTAAATTTAATAACCTGGGGACAAAACATAATTGCTTAAGAGAGACCATTGGAAGTGGAGGACCTATTAGTAAGTTGTTTCATGACACATTATTGTCTGCAGCTGCAATAGATTTAGGTAGGTGTCTGAACACTGTTTTGACACCAGCCCTGTCTTTCACATGAAAGCGCAAACTACACTTAAAACGTCTGGAGGAGGAGAGGAGCTTTGGACTTTCTTTTCTTGGTAGTTTCTTGATAGTATATTGCCATTATTTTTTCCATCACTCACTTGTCCACCCTTCACTCCAAGTAAAGATACCTTTTTTTTTTGAGGACAAATTTTTTAGTTTAGCCAATATTAGAATTGACTATATTCTGCAGTCTGTTCTTTATTCTTGATTCAGGACTTACGGTCTATTCTTCTGCAATGTGGTAATGAGATCTGGGATAATAATGTCAAGCTGTATCTAAACAATTGGATTAAAGGAAGCCCTTGGAATAGGACAAAGGTTGGTGTAACTTACTGGATCACATGACCAATTGCTAGCCAGTTCCCTAGGGACAAAGTTTTTACTCCTGGCAGAGCTTAGCAGCTAGCTTTCAGCTTCTTTCATGATCAGCATTTTGTATCCAATGTTTTAAAATGTTTAGAAAATGCAGCATAAGGGAGATTGAAGGTGTTATCTTTAATTGGACTAACTTAAAAAATTAATATTGAAAAGCTTTCTCCTAGTTTTGTTGTTATTGACCTGATGTTGAGAATAGCTTGTGCTGTTCTGAAGGAGAGGAGGGGGGGAATATATTTTGCTTTTTTTTCTGCTTTGTTTTTGGGGTTTTGGGGAACAAAAGAGACTGAATTTATAGGCAAAAGTGAGGAAGAAGTCATGGAAAAAATGGTTCTATAATTTTCTGTAGCCATTATTACTTAAAAAAAAAAATCTGAGCATGAATAGGAAATATTTTCTAAGCTGTTTCTACTTGTTGGTCTGCCTGTGCCGATTCCAGCTGTGAAAGGATCTGTAGCCAGCTTGCAGATGTTGGTAACAGCATCATCAATTCCCTTTGCCTTGACCCTGGTTTTGAAATGTATTCTCTGCCACAACTGCTGTGGAAGTTGAACTCATTGCCACAAGTAAAACATTTGGCTTAAGGAACAAGGCTGAGATAATAATAAGCAAGAATGGGTATCTCTTTGTAAAGTTTAAAACCAGGAAATTCTGAAAGGTGGATGGACCTTGATATTTTTTCTTGGTGAAGTTATTTTTCTAATCATTGCTAATCATACTTAGAAAGTGACTACCTTACTGAACGGTATTGCAATTGCTTGCTTTGACCTCAAAATATTACTTGATCATTCTTGCCTTTCTTTCTCCCTTTCTCCTTGGAAAATTAATGTGAGATAAGAGTGAGGTAGATTCTTTTCTAGCTTATTCATTAGCAGCAGCAGTGATGTTGTTAATTATGTTTTGATTGTAGGTGTGTATTATGAGTGGCCAGAGAACACAGAATTAGTTTCAGGTTTTCATAGCTAGAAGGTGGGAAAATCATCCTTTGGTTTGCGGACTAAGCAGATTTACTCTGGAGATCATTGAGGCATAATAAACTGCAACTTTCATTATAGCATTGATTTCAATGCACAAATTTTACTGTGGGAAATAATATAGCCCACTTCTTCGAGGATCCTATTCTCTTCTTTCACATACATCATCTTCTCAGCTTCAGTTGGTGCATTTTTTTTCTTTTTTTTTTTTTTTTAATCTTAGGAAAACTTAGTCCAAATGTGTTCCTCAGGAACCCTTAACTAGCGTTTTGTGTCTTCATATACTTCCACATTACCAGTTGGAAGCCTGTCAAAGCTCACAAACCATCACTAGGCAGTACTCAGCAGTGAGTAGAATGATAGCTCTTTACTTTGCATCTTAATTGACTTCAATCTTTTTTCTTTTAAGTTTTATAACTTATTTAAACTCGCAAAAGTGTTTTATTTTGTTTCTACTCAGTTAATAAACACTGTAGGTCTGTCTGTGACTGAAAATATCTGATTCATCTGTTAATAAAAATGCCACCACAAACTCATGAGTATGAGGCAGTGTGGCACTTCCGTCAAATACGTTTATCTTAAAAATTCTCTTTTCTCACCTACTCTTCCCATCCCAACGTACTGAGGTCCCAGTATTTCTGACAAAACTGAAATGAAGGTATCAAATTTGTCTGATGCTTGGTTATCTGACTTGCTGAATCTCCTGATAAAGTCGTCTTCATAGTCTGTATTGCATTTCTTTTATGTTCTTTTGTTCCTTTCCAAGAGCATGTGGGGGTTTTGTTAGTTGGATATGTTCAGCATTCGAAGAGTGTTTCTAATAACCAAATTTTACTCCTGGTGTCTATATTAAACTCCCTCAGGTCTTCCTCATGATTTCTTCTGAAGAAGTCAGTTTACACATGTTCCTTTGGGCTTTTTGCATCAACACTTGATAAGTGCTCTGTGTTGATAAAACATGATAGCACATACTTGAAGAATCCCTGAAAGCACACTGCACGCATTTCACTGCATGGAAACAGACAAACTAAGTCTAAGATGATCTTAAGCAGGACAGACCCTTCTCAGCCCTGATTTCCTTAGAATTTAGTGAAAACTTGTATGTCTGATGAGGAATTTGAAGCGGAACATGATACAATAACTTTTATCCTAAGTTTAAGGTAAAGTGTTGGTATTTGTTTTGTCCTTGGTAATTAGAGTGTTTTTCTTGATCATCCAAATCCAATCCAGTAGAATATTTCAAGTAATTGCTCAGAATAATAAAATGGAAGTTGAACATTAGCACTAATCTCCTTTGCTGGGATATTTGAGAAGGAGGAGTGAAAAGAGAGAAAACTTCCATGTCAGACCTGAGTCTGAGTCATGTGGTGTCTGACCAGAGGAAAAACAACTGTGTATTAGCTTTGAACATGATAAATTCTTGAATTCGCTGTGCTGAGTGTATGGGGGGAAGTCCCACATAACAGGAAATATGAGAATATTAAAAATTCTGATTAAATTCCAAGGAACTAAGCAACTAGTGAAATAGAAATAGGTGCAAGAAATATTTAAAAAGAAAACAAACACAAGTAGAGAGAAAAACAGGCAAGGATTTAAATATATCATAAGCACATCACAACTAATTCATCTGATAAAGGAAGACAGAAGACACAAGACGTGATTGATGTAGCTCAAAGATTTGATGGTACAAAGGCGCCTTTACTTGAAATGATGAAAGAAAATAGGGCAAAAATCAGAATATTCAGGATTATTTACGATGTAGAGAGAGGGACAGTAATAAAAAAGGCTGAGTAAATTCTGCAGAGAACTAAAAAGAAATAAGAAATGGCTTACACTGGGGGGGGGGGGCAGGCAGAGAGTAAAGAAATCATTACTAAAAGGAGAGTCAACCAGTAATCTAAAATGGATGAGCTACTGAGCTGATTTCATAAATGGGCCTTTACAAAGGGAGAAAAAAAACACAGCAGCAGATAGCCTATTCATAAGTAATGAAGACATTTCAAAATGTGGGATGGTAATAGAATACTTGGAAAAGATGACTATAAATAGAAAACCAGTTCTATGTACAATATGTGTCCTTTATGTTAACGAAATTAATTATAGTTTTTTGCAAAACATTGAGAATTAATTTGGAGGATAATAAATTGCTGAGATAGCAAGGGATTGCAGAATTCATACATGGCACTACTCTGTTTCCTTTTCCTCCCCTCAGAAAAGGGATTCAAGTTAGTATTACTCAGTATGTAGCAAAATACTGTCAGAAAGCATTATTTTGTCTCACTATCTGTGAGGCATATTCACTAAAAAGAACCCCAAACTCAAACCTCCAAATCTTCTAAGATATTTTCAGTGCTTGAGAAGTGAGGAGACAGGCACAGATAGGCCTTCCCGCTACGGCTGAGTCTCTCTTCTGCCAGCACCAGAGGCAGGAGCACTGAAAGGACTCCTGGATGTCCAGCGTCTAGCCAGGAACTGTCCTTTAGCACCCACTTTCCCTAGATCCAGAGTCAGGTGTGTCACTGACAATGGCAGGGGACTCTACTGGCTCAGAAACTAACTCAGAGGCAGAGAGACAGCCATAGGGTATCAAGCCACTCTGTGCTTCAAAAGCTGTGAACTCCGTGCTGCCTCCTAGAGAACGCCTCACAAGGAATCTTGTTCCACAAATTAGCCCACCGCAAAATGATGGGCTTCTCAAAGTAGAAAGCTGATACACTTGGATGCGTGTCTGTCATCTGTGCAACTCTGCCGAAGTACCTTCTCTTCTGAGATGGAACTGCCTGGATGCTTGTTCTTTTTAGTAAATGTTGATGACTCTAGGTACTTAAAGAAGTAAAATAATTTCTTGTCTAAGGTGTGTTGTTCCTGTAAGTTTGGATCAACTGGGTTGGATTTATTCTGTTAGTGTGTCTTCAACAGAATTAAAGTCTACTCACTCACAATAACGTAAAACCCTCTGAAACTATCAGGTTACTTGCATTGTGTTAAAGAACATGAGGTTTGCACTTACAGGAAGAATTTTTTTAAACACCTAATATATAGTAGGTGCCACACCAAAAATAAATAAAAGTTCTTACCAGTAGCTTCTAATCAAGGATTATATTGACGTGCACAGATCAGAGAAGAGAGAAATAGCAACAGCGTCACTGAATTCTGTTAAATTGTATGTAAATTTCTCAAATTGTTTTTGTATTAATTTTTGCATGCAAGATAGCAAAAGTAAATTCAGGAGGAGTTGAATCATGTGAAGAATGAAAATGTGTAAGGTTGAGACCACAAACCTAAGATTCTCCCCATGCTACTATGGAGAGTGCACAGACAAAAAAAAAATAAATGGTGGAATTAGTGCAAAGCAGTGGCAGTTAGAAAAATGATAGAACAGTTGCTGTGAGATTAGTAAATGTGAATCCTGGGCAATACCACTTCTAAAATAATTTTTCTAAGTAAAGCTGAGTTTAAAGGCTGGAAGTAATGATTTATGAAGAAATATGAAAAGAATTAGATACGTTTAACTTGGCAAAATAAATGAAGAGTGTTGTACTTGTCCACAAGCACATGAAGAGCATAAACAGAAACCATAGAGAAGAATTGCTTTGGACAGGGCCTGAGGAATGCAAATGAAATGTATTGTGATCATAATAAAAGAAGGAAAATGTATCTCAGATATCAGGTAATATCCTCCATTAGCAAGATTTATGAGACCCATCATGATAGGAGTATGAAGGAAATGATGGAAAGTCCATTGACTGAGTCAACTGAAATTGGATTAGAAGATGTAGAACAGTTCAGCCCTGAAAAAGAAATTGTCATGTGCCTAACAAACACTTCAGACTATAGTAAAACCATGGCACAACTAAGATGTATTTCGAAGTTTTCCCTCGACTTCATTGATGTGTTGGTTCTGTCTTCGTGTAAGAATTCAGATGTATGGTCACTGAGCGAGTATGCCTTGGTCATGCTAAGCATGGGCTTCTATCTCAACTGAAGTTCCTTCTGAATCTTGTAGCAGTGAGTCTTCATAAATAATACTATGGTCATATGCTCCTTCACCCAGTGAGTGTCCGTAGAACCAATAGGCAAAGAAATTGGGAATGGAAGATCTTGATCTCACTCTACTTTCCAGCTCCCAGGTACTTGCATGGAGGCCTCCCAGACTCAAAGGCTCACTTCAGAAGCTCAAGAGTGTTGAGTCTAGTTGCCTGGCTCTGCTTCAGAAAACTCTGGCTCTGGTTGTCTGGTGATAAGCCTAAGTGGTAGGCTTGGAAGCGGTCCCATTCTTTTTCACCTTCAGCAACTTGCTTTCAGGAGTCAGTTGCTGCCAGAGCTGAAGCAGACTGATGGTTTGGCATCTAGCACCAAGTGTTTCTTTGGCACTGTTCCATATCTTATATCATGCTCAGCACAAAAGAACTTTGGAGTATTTATTGAGCTTCTCTCTACAACTGCCTTCATCACAGGCTCCTGGGTCAGTACTCTTGTCATAACAGCGAGTTTTATTTAGATTCTTACCTGACAACATGGCTGTACTGTTCAACTCCTGGAAACCTTCTGTATGGCAGTGGTTGGTCAGGTTTTGCCCCATTTTAGCTCTTTATGAAGCAATGTTGTCAGTTTGCTTTATCACATTACCAAGGCTTTGTGCTCAGCCTTGAGTAATTTGCCACTTTCCCTTCAGGGAGTCTGAGACAACCACCCATAACTTTTCTAGAAGAATTTAGAAGAATGGTTGTTCTTGAAAGGTGCCTTGTGGATCTAGATCAGTGGTTTCCAAGGTGGGGTGTGCAAGATAAGCCGTTGGGGTACAGGAAGAAACTTTTTTTTTTGTACAGTTAATAAATAAATTTTTAAAATGTAAAATAGCAGTTCATCCTTATCTCAACCTCTTGTAATTCCTATTCTTCTGTATGTTTATAAGTTTTATAAAACTTACAACTTCTTTGTATGTTTTATATAGTAGTACCTGTATATAATTTATAAATAAATATACATATATTGGGGTGCATGCTCGAATATTTTTTACTGATGGGGTGTGGAATCAAAAAAGTTTGGAGACCACTGATCTAGATGTTCAGAGAAAGATGATGATGATGGCTGTGGCACAAAGAAGTTCTCCCACAAAGATAATCCTAAAGACTAATATTAACCTTTTAAGAGGGAATAGGATGTAAAGATATAAAGTAATGGAAAAAAAAAAAAAAGCTGGGCAATGCTGCTGGGAAGTTCTGTACTCCCTGTGTCATCATGTTAAGCACAAGAGCTCTTCCTCATGTACACTAGGGTGTATTTTAGCCTTATCTAAACCTACAACTGCTGCGTAGTTAAATAATGCAATAAATCCTGCCTTGTCTTCCTGGTTTCCTATGTCTTTTTGGTGTTTCTTAGCAATGGATATGCTGCTATGCTTGCTGGCAGCCTAGTTTCCTATTTTTCTGGTTTCGCATGAAGTACCTAGGCCTCGTCTGAATGGTCAGGCAAACATGAGTCCTGGAAAATCCATCCCCAGCAAAGGGGATAAAATGCAGCAGGTTCCATCCAAGAGTTGGTGTTGTGTCCTCAGCTGCAGCTGATAACTACAGCCACAGTCTGTTTGATCATTCCCAACATTAATTTACCAGTATGTAAAAGTATGGCTTCATACCCCTGGCCCTGGGCTTCAGTAGACTTTATAGTCTCAGGAGATGGAATGTACTAAATAAGGGAAAGTGGTATCAGTTTTTAAACTATCAGGTCTCTGACTGGCATCTGCAATCTGATATTTCTCTGAGGCTAATAATATAGCCAGCTCTAGGCAGTTTTTCTTGCACAGTGCAAATGGCATGTACCTGTTGTCAAAGCTATGTGCTGCCAGATTTCAAGCCTTCTTTCCAAATTAAGATGTTAGAGCTTTCCTTACCTGTGATAAGTCATTAAATATCACTCAATTACCCTTGTATTGAGCCTTTTTTTTTTTTAACTCAAGCTTACTTTACTGAAAGGCATCCTGTCTTGATTTGAAGATATTAAAAGATGAAGAATCCTCCTTCCTTTGATAGGGTTGGGTTTTTTAATGTCTAATCATTCTCACTATAAAACTGTACCTTATTTCTAATTTAAACTGGTCTGGCTTTGGCTTCCAGCAATTGGTTCTTGTTATGCCTTTCTCAGCTAGATTAAAGAGCCCTTTAGGACCTGGTATTTTCTCCCTTTGAAGGTACTTATACATCGTAATCAAGCCATCTCTTGATCTTTTTAATAAACTAAACAGATTGAGCTCCTTAAGTCTCTCGTTCTAAGGCAGTTATTCCAGTTCTCAAATAATTTTTATGACTCTGCGCTGTCTCCAATTTTCCTGTGTCCTTTTAAAAATGCGGACACCAGAAACAAAGGCACTCGGGGAATTTACAGTCAACTCTTTATCTATTTTGCCTAAGTCCTTTAGATTCTCTTATTTCCATGGTATGGTTTCCCCAGCCTGTAGAAGACTTTTTTTTTTTTTTTTATTCCTAGTTCCTAGAAACTATGACCACTAACGTCATTTGCTCCAGGTGAGCCAGAAGTTCTCAAAGACAGGTAATCTAGCACCAAAAAAAATGTAATCCTTATCAGAATTTTTGTCCCATTGTAGCTTTAATTGTAACTTGAATTTATTTCATCCAAGAAACACAAGGGATAATGTTTATTTTCTGAATATCCAGTTAAAATTGTCTTTCTCACTTGTCTGCAAGCTGTTTAATTCCATCACTCATCCTGGAACTCCAGTCTTTTGGAAAGCTTGTGACAGAGGAGTGGTATTTTTACTGGTTCTGTGAAACAACACTAGCCAAGGAAATAAGTGGAAAAGAGAGGAAAACAGCTTGAAGAAGCCAGAAGTGTAACTCAGCAACCTTGTATGTCCACTGCTTTCAGCCTGGAAGACTGCCTTCTCCTTCTGAGAGACCCGGCAGTGCTGGCACTGCACACTTCTAGAAGGGCTCTCAGCAACCCTTGTCCGTGGCACCTATCCAGTATATCCACTGAAACCTTATTTTGAGGGCCTGTCAGCTTCTTGCATGGATATTAGATAACAACATTTGTTTTCACTCACATACTTCAAAACTGATGACATGTAATTGCTCCACCTTTTCTAATGTTTCCCATTGTTTCTTTCTTCCCCATCCTTTAGTTTAAGTATGGAGATACCATGCTTGGTTTGGGAAATTCTGAGCAACAAACAGAGCGAGCCCTTAAAAGCTCCTGTGAGAAGTATAGTATCTGCTGTCCTGTTGCTTGTACTCTTTGCTAGGCTGCTGCTTCTGGCCACTGTCAGACCCCAGATCCTGGGCTCGATAGCCCTTTGCTTTGTTCTGTGTAACTGTTTTTATGTTGGTTTTGTTTTTCTTTTTTTGCCATCTTGCATTAACTATTTTAAATGATTAGCTTTTTGGAACTGGAATCTTTGTGTATTTTACATTCTAAAATGATAAGAACTTGCCTTGAGGTCTTCAGAAGTTGCTATAGATTTTTTGTTGTTGTTGTTCATTTTTGTAGAGGAAACAGGTCTCTGCAGTCCTCCACAAGTAACCAAAATTGTATTTTAGTTGAGGCAATGGTCTTAAGAGATAATATAAGTGTCGTGGTTTAGCCTCAGCCGCTCACTCACATCTCGCCCCGTCGTACTTCCCCCCCCGCCCCCAGAAGGGTGGGGAGAAGGGAAAAAAAAGGAGGGGAAAGGGAGGAAAAAAACCCTCGTGGGTTCAGATAAAGACACTTTAATAGAAACAATATCAGAAAGGGGAAAATAATGATAATAATAATGACGCGGGTCACTCCCACCATCCAGTGAATTAGCACTGTCCTGAGCAGTGATTGCGGATTCCCACCCCCCGGCTAACCCCCATTTATATACTGAGCATGACCTCTATAGTATGGAATATTTCATTGGCCATTCCATCCTTCTGTCTATGCTTCTATGGGAAGCTGAAAAGGTCCCTGAATAGTGTAAACATCACTTAGCAACAACTAAAAACAATAGGTATTATTGACATTCCTTTCACAGCAATCACTAGAAAGAAAATTAACTCCTTCCCAGCTGAAACCAGGACTGTAGGTGGATGGCGGCAAAACTGGAGGAAACAGTTCAGGAACCGCTTACTGTTCTTGAACGAACCCAGAAAGCTGCATTGTTTCGTACAGGGAATGATGCTGTCTCTGAGGGTTTTCTAAAACTGTCTAGTACTGCTTGTAGGAATCAACTGTTGCTTTTTGGTTTTTCTCCTGCAATGTATTTGTGTTTATTAAGGGGATGCTGGATGACATCCCACCCACGCCCCACAAAAAAAGAAATCTTTACAGGTGTTGCCTTGGTGAACCACACTATTTCTGTTGAAATCCACTCATCTCCTTCTGGTCTCCTTTCCTATCCTGTTCTTGTTATTAATGGTAGTTATCTTCTGCTGAGTATAAGAAAACTGGAGGCCTGATTTGGGGTACATTGTATTGACAATATTAGGCATTTTTTTCTGTTGTATCAACCTACTCTCAGCCCCTGAGGTATTTATCCTTGCAATTATCTGCAATGTAGGCAACAGCTATTCCCCTCATTTTAAGACAGGGGGAGGAGAAGCTGAGGTAGGGGAAGCTTCAGTAGGTCAGGGCTTGAACTCAGATCTTCTAAATCTGGGGTAATTGTGCCTCCTCTCTGTTCCATCTTTAAAAAATAAAGCACATGTTAGTTCTAAGAATCACTTTCATCTTCACTGTACTGCCTTCAGAAATTTTCAGTCATCCTAGCTGCACTGCAGTTGCCCGCTAATAGTTGCACAAAGGCTGTTAGTTGCTGAGGCTCATGGTTATAAAACACCGAGGAAAAATAGGAACAATTACAAGTTTAATATTAAAAGAAGCAATTTCATTTCCTTTCTGGAGTCATTGTGATTTTTTAATACTACCTGAAGAAGCAGAATCCCCTGTGCCTAGTGAATCAGGCGCGTTGACCGTGATTTTAATCTCAGCCGCACGGGGCGGCGGGCGAGGGGGGTCCCGCCGGCCCCCCTCAGGCGGGCAGTGCAGGGCCGGGGCTTGCACCGGCTCACGCGCTTTTATAGTTTTCGTTCTTCTACCTAAATGGCTCGGGTTTTTTTTTTAATTAAACTGCAGGAGGGAAAGATACTAAGAGCTGCAAGGCCGTGCACAGGCATCGCTTCGAGGTGACGGGACAGGAGAGCGGCCACCGTGAAGCGCGGCGGAGCCTTCGCCCGGTCTGTTCCCGGCTCCGACCGCGATGCGGAGTTGATTTGTGCGGATTCCCACACTAAGGACTTCACACCTTATCGCCTTCGGTCCTTCTCCATCCCCTACCCGCCGCTCTGC
>VZSZ01010129.1:229038-305989 GCA_013398815.1 Ibidorhyncha struthersii
CGGCAGCGCCCCCTGCTGCGCCGCGCCGGCCCCGCCGCCGCCGCCCCGTTGCCGGGACCGGCCTCGCCGTTCGCCCTGCGGGTCGGGGGGCGGCTGTGGGGGGCGTTGGAGGCTGCGGCCAGCGAGAGCAGGTGGGGAAGGAGCGGGAGCCCCTCTGCCTCCGGCGGTGCCGCAGGGCTGGGGACAGGCTGGTCGTCCCCTCTGCAGGTGGAACCCGCAGGGGCCTCCCGGTGCGGTGGGACGCGCGCAGTAACGGGCACCGGTCTGCCCTTCGCTGTGCTTCGTCGTCCGCTGCTGGCGCAGAAGTAGTGGGCATTGGGGCAGTAACTACACGCGATGCTTTGTATGTAATGGCGCGAGGGGTAGGTGCCTCAAAAGTGCCCAGGAAGCCTCTTTGTCGTCGATTTAGCGACGTGTGTGAGACCAGCCGGTCGAGGCACAGCTGCTGCCTTAGCCACGCTAGCATGCTCCTTGCAGAAGCTGCTCGTCGGTGTCGCCCGGGGAGGCTGGAGGATTCCCCTAGCCTGGGCAAGGGGTAGCTGTGGCTCGGTGCTGGGTTGCCAGCGATAGATGCGTAAAAACACATCAGTCGGGAATTTCTACGGGCTGGCCACCAGCCCCCCAAAGATGCTTTTGCGATGAGCTGCAAGCAGAGGCAACCAAGACCTCTCCAGCAGATTAGGCTCTGCAAGGAAGCACATGGTGGGAAGGGCAGTTGTGTATTTGCGACATTTCAAGCAACCCCTCCGCACTGGAGCTTCGTCTCCCAGCGTCTCCCAGCGTCTCCCAGCCAGGGAGCTGGCATGGACACACCCAGCGCGGACAGGAGAGGGAACAGGTTTTCTCGCCGCTGCTGCCGCTGCAGCACGCGAGGAGGCTGCTGACTGATGCTAGCCACATGCGCAGGGAAGAAAAAGGCTGAAGCTGCCAGAAAAAACCTGTAAGGAAGAAAACCTTCTACAAATTGGGAAAAGCATTCTGCTTTGACAGAATAAAAATAAAACCTGGAATGGGAAAGGAAAGGCATGAAAGAGTTAGTGACAAAATATCATGTACAGCTGGGGAGATGATGGTTTTATTGGTATTGCAGGGGGGAGGGAGAAGCTGAGAGGCAGTGAAAACACAATTTGGCCTAAAATTGAATTTCTCTGATAAGGAATTTCAGAAGCGGCTGCCTCATTCACTGTGCGGCCAAATAATCATATGCGCTTTAATAATCTTTATTTTACAGGAGTACGTTGCCAGGGCAACAGAGTGTAAGCAGGAGAACAGCACCTTGCAGATCACAAAGGCAAATCTGCAGAAAGAAATTTCAGCGAGTTTCTCTCTCCCTTTTGCAATGTAATGACGACTTATTTTTCATGCACTGATTTAATAATCTTATTGAAAGATCCTTTCCCTGTTTCTCTTATTCTTGTCTGTCTGAGCGTGGACAATGGCAAAAACCTGGAATTGTCAAGCCCACTGGGCTAAGCAAACTAACAGATGTAATATGTTTAGCATTTTTATGTAATTACTTTTTATTGCTATTTTACCCCTACTTCTATTCCTCCCTGGTTAGTTGCTTCTTCCTTTCCATTCTGGCCCAATCAGGTGATAGTAAGGGGCTGGGGGAGAGTTAGTAATTGACTGCATTAATCGGAAATTATTAGTTGAACGTATTTTCAAGGATGGGGGTTGGTTGCAGAAATAGACCTTTTAGGAAGGGATGAATTGAATTATGGTCAAGGCAATAATGAAGCCTCTAGGCTGTAAGCTGTAGAGAGGACAGTCATCTTCACAAAGGTTTTAGTGTTATTTATAAAGGGCTCTGCTCTCTGGGTGAAAAACAATGTGTTTCCCTACTGACATCCACTGGATGTGGGTGTCTCGATTAGCTGGTCTAAAAAATAAGCTGATTTGGTGTGATTAAAAATGAAAGCTTCTGAAGATCTTCAGTGTTGGTTAGACTGAGAGCAGGAACATTGCTACCAAACCTTTGACAGGACACAGTTTGTGACAAGTCTGTGTCTCGTAAACATTTTGCCTCTTGTTCTCTTTCCCAAGGGCCAGAGCTCAGGAAGTAAGCGTGGGAAAAGCAATAGCTGTAGGCTGCAGAACAGGGGGTGGCGGGGGGAAAGGTTCTGTGAAATTAAGTACAAAACCCTGTTTGTCTCACTGGTGTTGACAAATTCCAAGAAATTAAGAACAAAGGCTGTCACTTAAGCTCAGCTGTTCTGTTGTATTGCAGCTTGGCCATGTCTCAGGCAGGCACCAGGAAGCAGTAGAGCATCTGAATGTGTGTTTTTGGTACGCTAACACACTAACATGGCAAGGCTGCAGAGAAGGACACAGGGATGGGGGTTTGCAACCTTATCTGAGAATGTCACGCTTTTTGTGGTTTGAATTCAGGCTTATCAGTGTTACTGAAATGAAACCTTTCTTCAGAAAGCTAGTTCTTTGAAAGCTAGTTCTTTAAAAGCTAGTACATAGATTTACGTATTCTGTATCCTGTGAAATAAATAGTATATATAAAAGCCAAGTAGCATTTTCACTACAGGATTACTTCCTGCCAAATATTACTGTATTTCTCTTAGCATCTACCAAGTTACTGTGAATGTGGGACGTTCCTTGAACTAAGATTTCACAGAGCAGTAAAAACTGGCCTGAAGCACGTTGCAGAAACTGCTGCAAGCTGGCTTAGGAGGTTCTTCTGCAGAGCGCGATAGTAACCAAACACTTGGAGCTGAAGCTGACCGGGCATGGGAACAGTTGCGTGCAGGACAGGGGAAAAGTATTCTTAAGAGAGCTGGGCATGAGTCCTGTAACTTCACTTCATGTATTTTCTCGTGTCTCCAGCTTCAGAATGTTTTCGGTCCTATGGAAGCATTAATAATAAGGTTCTTGGAGTCTCATTATCACTAATGTCTAATCAGGCATAGAGACAAATAACAATCAGAGTTCTGAGGCCCAATTAAAATTCTGTTGTTTTCTTTAAAAAATGGGAGAGCATTTAGACCTTAGACATCAAACTCAAGTAAGTATATAGCAGTCTAGCATAAGGTAAAAAGGCATATGAATTACATTCAAAGAGTAAGATGAGCAATTAATATTACATTGATATGCTCAGTTTAAATGTTTATAAACCAAATGTAAGGAGGCGTTACTATCACTAACATAACTTTGGCTTTATTTTTAAAATATTTGCAGTGCTAGTCCTAGACAACATTGTGTCAGATAATGCTATGATATAAAAATGACTCAACTGTAAGGTTATGCAATAGAATAATGTACATTAAGTATCTATATAATATATAATATTACATCTAATACAATATTATGTATGTCAGTATGTATAATTAATCATTCATACTTTATGAATACATACATAGATTAAGTAGTTTAGGACCAAAGACAATACATGTAAGGTTGTAATACAAAGAAGAAAAAAAATCTCCCTTTTTCTCTGAGGAAACATATCTCCAGTTTCATCTTCCTGCTACTGACCAAAGGAATTAGCAATTATGTAACTACTGGTAAAGGTTTTATCTTGTTAGAAAACTTAATGTCAGAAGTGCATAATGCTAAACTTTCTCGTTGTTTCTAATATGGAGGCAAACAGTATTTTCTATAGTGATTTTAATAATGTCCCCCCTTTTTTTAATGGACAAGTCAGATTACTGACAAATATTTAGCTAGCCTGTATTTTTCTTATGAGTTATAAAAGGAGAAAAAAAGGCCTTGGATAGATGAGAAAAGGCTTGATTATTTATAAAACCATTTTTATTTACTATAAAAGCGCATGAGCACAGGTAGTTTAACCAATGATAAGTAGGAGCTATCTGAAATAGTAAAGAACAAGTATTTGTGGAAAACTGTGCTCTGTGAGATTGTAACATACGTGGTTGTCTTGATGGGGGAAGAAGGTAAAGATATGAAGAGAAACTTCTGTGTATGGTAGGAGATGATTTTTATATTTTGGCTTCAGAACTGTTGCAAAACTTACTTCCAAAATATGAAGAGTGAATAGTTGAGATAAATTTGTTTCCTCCCTGCTCCCCATCCTTCAGGTTGTACTCATAAAGCTTTTACATGGTGTGTGGGTGCAAGACACCAGTCTCATTTGTCTTTTTTCCTAAAAACCTTGGATCTGCTTCATCTTGGACTTACTTTTTTTTAAATAATAATGTTTCTTTGGGCTCCTGTAATTTGACAAATTAATTTAGATAGACTTTAGGCTTTCAGAAACAGGTCTGTTCAGAAAAGGATTGTTTTATTTCTATAGGGATATTAGATAGAAACTATGGAGAAAAGTACTTCTCTGCTTCTACCTTTATATTAGGACTAAAGCTAGGAAATGAAGGAGAAGCCTGTTGTTTTGACAGTGATTGAGGAAAGATCTTACCCTTCCAATGTCTTCAGATAGCTGGAGGCAAAGTTGCAGCGGTCGGAGGAAAGCCAGCTAGCTTCTGGAAATCTCAAGTAAGGCCAACAATGCAAGATCTACCCATCATTCAGATTTAGATTAAGTCAACTTCCATGCTGCTTTGACTGATGTTTAGGAATTATTTTTTTTATTTGGTATTAGCTGGCTTGTGTTAGATCTAATAGCTCTTCTCTTCTAAGCTATATCCAAGTAAATCTTCAAAGTTTTTGTCTTCTGTGCAGAACCACGTTTCACAGAAACTCTGCACATCGCTTCAGTTTAAAATATATATACATAATCTAGTAAAAGCAGTTGTCTTCTGTGAAGCCTACAGGAAAGTAGCTGACTACAACCAGACTGGACCACAAAAAGAATTGTGGGGCAAGGTAATGAATTGCTGACTGCCAAACACTGGAAAATAGTTCTGGGTTTTGGTGGCTTAGGAGACCGCATTCTTGACTTCTTACAGCAATACTGGACAAGTAGCCTATTTGCTGGAGCTTCCTCTACATTTTTAAGGTGTTTTTTTTTCTTTTTTAATCATAATAAGTTTTAAAATGTAGAAAGTAAAAAGGATTATTATCTGTTCTTTGTAAGAATTGATGGGGAAGCCCAAAGTTTGAAGCAAGATGGCAGAATCTGTGCTTGCTGTATGTGGAACAATAGTTATTTACCATTCACAGATCGCACCACCACAGCATCTTTGCACTGATTTTTCTATTTTCCTTGGAAATGGTAGGATAAAATTTTGGTAAGAAATTGAAGCCCAGCTGCTTAAATACCCATGATATTTCTAGCACAAAAATCTGGGCAATTTACTTTCCCCTTTTCCCTGCTAGTTTGTATCCTGCTGCCTTTTGAAATGGAAACTCTTCTGACCCTATAACCCCTGTGTTACTCTGAATAAAACTCTTTTTAATTGTGTTTTGAAGGAGCATGCAGGGAGCTTCCACACTACTAATCAGCTTTGCTGGTTTGGATATGTATCTCCAGGATTCATGTTGGCAGAATAACTTGATATAATTGCAGCTCTGCATCAGTGATTTAATGCTTAAGAACTTTAAAGGTACAGGTCTTCATTTCTATCTGCATATTATTGCACTCTGAGACCAATTCCTGTGCACTCTTGTCTACCTGGTGTATTGCAGGAGGACATGAGCAGGCATTGCATGCTTTTTGGGGTGACTGGAAGCCACACAATGGTGTTCGAGGAGTGTGCAGCCTGTGCTGCTTGGCAGGGCTTGTTAGTTTGGGCACAGCTTTAACACAGCGACACAGTTTTTGGATGAGACCTTTTGTACCTTTTTGCTTGCGACGTATGATGTGCAAATGTAGGTGATCTTTACTGCCTGGTACCTTTTCACACAATTTATAAAACACACAAAAAAAAAAACCAACAAAACACCACTAACCAATTCTAGCTAGAATCTGAGTTTTGTACTAGTCAGAAGTGGGTCTGGCTCATTTAAATGAAAGGTTTCAAATTAGACCTATCTTTAAGCTGTTTGAGGGCATTTACAGCTTTGATTTGAAGCATTGAACAGCTGCCTTCCAGTGCCAGAACTTCAGCAGCCATGACAGACTGTCCTGCTAAAATATCCCTTCTTTATATCAGGAAGATGGCAGTGAATCAGTTTAAACTCATGCACTGCAGAAGCTGTCACTTTGGCAGATACTCATACATTTTACCCGTTCCTTACATTGGTTGCCTTCTCATCTTTCTCAGAAAGCATAAACATTGCTTTAGCTTCTTTACATTTTAGTATAAATACATTTAACATTGAGGCTTGCCCTAGCAGGAACCCATAAGCTGTCGGTACGCAGAGTTGCCTTCAATTTGCAGACGTTTGTTCATAGCTCTGCTAATGTGCCTCTGTTTGGCCTTCAGCATTCCAAAAGTAGGAATGCCACTTAACCCGAGTCCTGGCTCCCTGTTACTGTTTGATCAGTAACAGTAATGCAGTAACTGCCTCGGACAAATGACTATACTAAGAACACTCCCAATTGCCCTGTAATAAAACTGCTATCCTTCCTGAAAGCGAAGATGAGGATAGAAAGGGCAAGTATGATTGGAAGGTCAACAAGTTTGAGCACTGACAGAATGAAAGAAACAAATTATAACGCTGAGGACATGATGCTGAAAATGCCCTGTGTCTAATTCCTGGCTTAGCTAGAGCCAAGGTGTGTTAGCTCGAGTGTCTCACTGTCCTAGTTCCACGGAAGAGGATGCAGAATCTCAGCATCCTTGCAGCTCTGGGTGGCTGATTATTTATATGTTAAACTTCAGTACTGGAGATCATTCACAGAAAGAGATTAGAAGCTACTGAGTATCATGGTGCAAGCCACTCTGTGTGAAAAGGAAACTCGGTGCTGTGTGCCAGTGAGGTTTTCAGTCTTCGGTCTCCCTTTCCTGGCCTAATGCGTGTGGTGTAGGTCCCACTGTGTACTGGTTCATCAAGGCTCGGAGTTCACTTAGCCCTTACTAGACTTGCATCAGAATTTGTCTCTTAATAAGGCGCAAGGAGAAACTTTTTTCAGTGTGCCCTCAAATAAGGTGGGAAAATAAAAACATTTTACAACTGCCGTTTTCTGTCATCTTGTCCTTTTGTCCCAAAGAGAACAGTCCAGCAGAGCTGGCTGCCATGCTCCATCCCACTGATATCAGAACTGGGAGAACAATTTGCTAGCTAAAGAAGCCAGCTCATGGAAGTCCTGTTTTATTTGTTTTGGCTAAACCTTTTAGCTGCTGTGGTAAAATAAGGATAAAAGCAAATTCTAGGGATCTTCTGCCATCTTACATTTTTGCTGACCTTAAGCTCTTTTAAATCATGAGGATTTTTAAAAGGCTGTTTGCCTCTTGGATTTGAAAGCATTGAGATTCTGGTATTTTTGTTGCAGGGTTTATTTTTTTCTGTTGTAAACCTACAAGTCAATCTTTGTGTCTACACAACAGTCTTGCATTTCCTGTATGTTTTCAGGATGCGAAGTCTGAACAAAATCTGCTGATACGGGGCTGCCGAATGGTTGTACCTGTGAAACACAGCCTGTACGGGCTTTGAAGGAGCCTTGTGGAGTGCCCTAATGTACACCTGAGGAGCAGAGGGCTTGAGTTTTTTTTGGGAAGTGGGGGATGGAGAAAGCGGCAGCAGCTGGTAGAAACAGAAACGTAATGCAAAAAAGATTTGAAAGAATAGACACGTTGCCTTGGCTTGCCTCCCCTGTGGGATGCCAGTGCCCATGCCTGCGTGATTCACACCCCGGGGCTGGTGTCACTGCCTTGCACGTCCTGAGCGAGTGTTGCAGCTGTCGGGGTACTGGCTCTCCTGGAATAAGCCTCTTGCAGTCTGCTCAGTTGCAGCCGTGTCATTTCTATAAGTCATTCAGCGCTCATTGGAGTAATGGCTTGAACTTGACTGCTTTATGTTCCAGGTACTACTTTGACCCTTGGGCTATAACATCAGCCCAGCGATTATTCAGTTTCTTTTATGAAGTGCCTTAGCGCCAACAGGAAAGAGTGCAAGACATCCCTGTGCAGCCTGATGTTCAGAGTGCTCATCTGGGATGTATGAACATGGCAGTACAGGACTTGGACATAGATCTTTTGCTGTCCCATGGTAACTGTGACTGGTTTGATAATGCAGGATTTTCTGCAGTAGCAATTAAAGCCATAACCTTTGGGCTTTTTTTTATTATTATTATTTGTTTACCCAGGTAGATCATTTAAAAGCTTGATCTGTTTTGTTTTAGTACCCCAAGGTATCCATGAACTACTATAATACATATAATTTCTAAATGTGAAATGTCTGAACAAAAGAGTTTAAAACAACATGTGGTACAGACTGTAGTTTGGGAAGTTTCATGGGGAAAATAATTCCTGCAGAGAGAAGGTCTTAGTGATCAAATCTTACTCCAGCAGGAACTGTGGAAATCTGTGCACAGCTGGGTCAGGTAGAGTTTAGACCTGGTTAACCAGCAGTTTCCTTCAAGCTGAAAGAGGAGCACATCCATGCTTTTGTTTACACATGCAGAGATAGATCTGCTTTCTGTAGATGAATATCCAAAGTTTGACGATTATAACAGAGAAATGAGATCCCTTTCTTATTGTCATATTCTTACCACAAAAGTGCTAATCCAGGATGTGATTTCCTGATGATGAGACCTGTTGAAACTGTATTTCTGTGTCATTGCTCTTAAGAAATCTTTTCTGAATCATTTTTATCCCAGGGTATACTGTATACCTTGCCGTCCATTTCAAGAACACCTCCTTAAATGAGGCATTCACAGATAACGTGCTGTTCCTTGTTGGACAATTCCCCACCACAAGAAGTAGATCTCTTTTGGGGCAGGATGGAAGCAACAGTTTTCTGAAGTCATAGAATGACAGAATGGTTTGGATTGGAAGGGACATTTAAAGATCATCTAGTCCAGCCCCTCTGCCATGGCCAGGGCCATCTTCACTTGATCAGGTTTCTCAAAGTCCCATCCAACCTGACTTTGAACACTTCCGGGGATGAGGCATCCACACTTCTCTGGGCAACCTGTTTCAGTGTCTCACCACGCTCATCGTCACCATGCTTGGTCTATTCAAGAGCTGCAGAATTATTCTGATAATTCATGATACTGAGTTCAGGATACTTTTCCATCAGTTGCAACTGAAGGAAAGACAGTGGCTGTCAGGGAATTTTGACTATGTGGTATGAAAACCTTGCAGGTCAGTTGGAGAGTAATGTGTCACACACTTCCCATTTTGATGCACTAGTCAGGAAGAATGCAAAAGATAAAGATCAGTGGCAAAGTGTGGTTAGGTGGATCAATAAACCACAGGATGTTTCGGATTCGGGAGCAGTAAGAAACAGTGCAAGTATGCGTGGGAGGCATTGGAAGGGTTAGCATTCCCAGCTGTTTCCCAAAGAGACCAGCACCTGGGGACTGTTCATATGCCTGAATGTAGGTACGAAACTGAAAAGTAAAGAAACAGTAGCAGAAAGCCTTAAACTGAATTGGCAAGGCCACAGAAAAGTGGATGGGGGAAGAAAAAGAAATGGGACCCCAGCACATCCTTAAAATTACTTACTGTGAAGTGAGATGTCTGTCTTTGCTGAGGCTTTGCCCTTTACTGTGTGGGACGACTGAAGTAAAAAAGGCTTTTAACATAAAATACTACATTCTTTCCCTCTGCTCTGTTCCTAGGTTAACTCTTACTGATGTTTTAATTTTAAACAGATATCTCTAGTGAAAGAAAGTGGTGTTTCAGTTTTGCATTGGCCAGATTCGTGTTCTGGCTGTAGATGGAGGAACATACATTGCTTCCTGTGAAGATACCAGAGATCCAATTTGTGACTCATTAAATCAAGTGGTGGCCAATACTCAGGTTCAATATCTGTAACCAATGTATTTCTTGAAATTTACCAGTACTTTCAAGGAGGGAAAAATCATGCTAGGATGTTCTTTTGCTTTGTGAGAGGTGATTGGTTCGCAGGAGCATTTACACTTGCCAGCATTTGCTAGTACTGCGGATTCTTAGGGTAACAGATAACAGTTCAAAGGAGAGGGTCCTGAATTTTGTCACTTTTGCTGTAAGTTTTAAGAGATGATAATTTAGAGTAAAACAGAAGCTGCCCCTGCATTCAGCTGGGATTCAGAATGACATTGATGCAGTCACAAAAAGGCCCCAAGCTGTTGAAGTGTTGCCTGTGATATGGTTGATGCATAGCAGCTGAACTGGCGAGACCTCATGGGGAATTTTCTCTCTAAGAGCTCTTTAGTGAAACCAAAACTTACCACAACGAAAATCTTCAAGTCCTTTTAAGCAGAATCCTAGTTAAACTGCTTAGTAGTTTGTGAATTGAGGTGATTGTACTAATTGGATGTTAGACAGAGGGCTGATTGAGTTCACATCTCATGGTCTGAAATCACGAGCAGTGAAAGCTTAATTCACCATGTTGTTATCACATCACCTTCTGTTTCAGAAGTCACTGGCCTTTGTTCACATTAGACTCAAATTCATGTCTTAACATATAGTGCTTCGAATAGCATGGGATCTGGACGCTTCTTTCAAGGCCAAGACAGATGGAAGAATTTGGACCTCAATACTCGTGAGCTGAGCAGAGCTGTGCTTGGTGTAAGAGCAGTAACTGTGTGTTACTGAACAAGTAACTTGTTCTCTGAACAAGTGTCTCATACTGGCAGTGGACAGGGAGGAGGTAGAGAGTGTTCCCTGATCAATTCTGTCCTGATACAGCCCTCTGGTTACTCAGATCATAGGATGTATCATTTGTAACCACTCTTAAAGCAGGAGGTTGTCCAAGGGTCTGCCCGTCAAGGTTTCTCACAGTGTGTGTGCTTCTTACACCCATTGCACTGCAATCAGAAGCAGCAGCATCTGCTCTGGTTGCAGGCACATCTGCGTCCCTTCCATTCTCCCTCTAGAGCAGGGTGGTCCTGTATCTATCTCATACTGTTTTCCTTTGGGTCTTCTACAGTAGGCAGATGTAGGTAATGGTATGTTTTCTTTCCTGGATTTCAGCACATGGGCTTACGTGCATGTGAAGTTGAAAATGGACCTTATACTTCAGAACTAAAGCACCAGTTGACTGATGATGTCTAAGTCTCCTAGTCTGAAAACCAGCCTGTTGCATTGTCTTTCTGTATAGCTGCAAAATCACTCTCTTGTTCTGCTGCCTAGGCAAAGGTCCTCTGAACAAGGGGTTCCTTTCAGTTGGGGCGTCAGCTAAAGAAAACACAACACTTGGCACAATTGTCTGCTCACAGTGATATCAAAGCAGTGGCCAGTCTGCATCTGCATCTGGGACATCACTAGAAGCTGCACTCCTTTAGGAAATCCCATAGGATTATACTGACCTGAACTATAAAATGCCCAGTTTGTCAGTACCAGTGGGCAGGAGACCATTTCCAAATAGTCTGTTGAAGCCATGCAACTGTCCTTATGACTGGGGCACTGTCTGCATGGCCACAGCCTAGCAAAACCCGAGTCATCTTTGCCTCCTCCTGAGGACTCTTTCAGAGAGCATTTGCCATCCGTGCCTCTGCCTCTTTGTAATCAGGTGACAGATGGCTTAAAAACTTGTGTGTGCTCCTGTAGATGCTGTTAAACATAATTAATTATCTGCTCAGTAGCCTTACACATGGTGGCACCTGTAGGATGAATGGGATGAAATAATAAATTTCAAAGAACAATGGTTTCAGGTATGTTGCCTTTCTTTGTTGGTCCTGGTCACAAGGAAATTAGTTCTAAGAAAAATCTGCTTTAAAAGATTAGTTTATTATTTTCACTTTATTTTGTCAAATGAATTTTCTATGAACTGAAAAGAGATAATAAGGTTTTATTTGTCTGTGTTTTGTCGGGTTTTTAAATTTTTTTTTGGTTCATCTTTTCCTTGCTACTTAGCTCTTCCAGCTGATGAAATCCATAGTAATTTTCCATAATGCTTTTCATACCATCTTACTTTGTTGACTATTTTGTTTATTGGATTTCTTATTTAAAATCTGTTTCCTTATGGCTTTCTCTGTAATTTCTTCTTCTTTAGCAGGGCTGCATGAAGGTAAGCCGAGTCCCAAAGCTATTCTATCCTAAGTTCTGGTATTTTATATATATAAAACTTCAGGGCTGATGGCAATGATACCTGGGATTATTTATGGGTTTTCATAAAAAAGAAAGAGGAAAATACAGAATTGCATGGCTTCTCTCTTCCTTCCCCTTTTCCCAACCCCCTCCCCACAGAGGAGTTTAATTTTAAATGATAAATGTGGAAATTAGAGACCGTCGAGAAAATCCAATTTGGTGAGGAGTTTTAAAAATCCCATAATAAACGCAGAGTGAAATGTATGATTTAATGCGGGGCGCCAATGGCTGCTATTATGTGCTATTAGCAAATCGGGGTTGAGAGTGAATCTTTATCACTTGGTGAGTGCGGGCTAGGCCTGCCTTTGCTTCTGCTATTGATTTGTAGCCGCTTGTCATAATGACATCGGGAAGCAATGAATGGAAGATGTGCTTTTGATAGGATTGAAGGGGTGCAAAGGGGGGAGAAAAAATTCAGCAAGTTTTCTATCTCTTCTGCCTGATTAGATTTTTTTCTTCTTTTAAGAGCTTTCACATTCCAATAAAAATGCTAAATCAGCTCTGAAGCAGAATTGTTAGGGAGTAAATAGCTAGTCACATTTAAAGGAGGAAAAGATCTGACTTTACAGCTCTGACTTTACAGCAGTGGATGAATCTAAAGAATATTTCTGGCTCCACAAAAATCACAGTAGCGGGTGGTGTGAGGGTGGTTGAGAGCTGGGTAAGAGCACCTGCACTCTTGATCAGACCCAGACAGGCGGTGTGTGCTGGTGTGTACACACGAGGTGGCTCGTCGGAATGCACGGCAATTAAATCTCTGAAGTGTCTTTATTTAAGAAGAGGAGTGTATGTTTCTTGATCTCTGAACCAAAAGTGCCTGAAATGAAAAACCCCAGACTTTGCCTTATAGCAGCAAATAATAAAGGTCTCCTTTGCATCTGGGAAAGGAAGATTTTTGTCACTTTAATTATAGGCATTTCTCATCAAAAACCTAAACCAAGGTTTGACAGAAGGGACTATAATTGCTGCACTGTTTGGAGAATGCAGTGTGCCTGTATTGGAGGGTTCCCTGGAAGATAGGCTCTTAGGAAACAAGAACAGGCTTACTACCCAGCCATGGGTCTGGTGCACATGGTGCATGAGACAAAATCCATATATGCTCAGGAGTGTGTCTGTGTATGAGTCTACTTGTGGTGGTCCCCGTGAATTTGCCTTTCTGATCAGTAGATCTGTGCCATTTTAATTTCCTGCCTCTCAATCATTCTGCTGTCCCTGGGAAGGGGGTCCTGCGTGCATCCCGAGGAGCAGAGCACCACTTTGAGTTCCTTCTTCTGAAAGTCGGTACACGTCTTCTCTGGATGCTGTTGTTGTTGTTGTTATTATTATTACTACTACTACTATGGTCAGCTGTGCTGAAGAGCTGTAGCCTGAAGTAAGGGTTGTGACTCTGATATTCAAGTCCTCTCTTTTGGCCTGACCAACCTCAGCTACTCTTATTTACGGAAACCTTCACGATACAGCTGAATGAACCTGGTTTCCAGGGCTCACTGTCAAGAGTATGAAATGGCAGATTAGAAATCAATGCAGAGAGTCCAAGTGCCTACTTCATCATTCAGGAGAAAGAAATACAGTATTTCTGGTCTGAGCCTTGCACTCATTAAAATCACATCCTTTAAAAAAACCTTTAAATTAAAACAATGATCAGTGGGGATGGGGAGGATATGGTGCAGAAGGAATTTTCCAAAGGCAGACAGGCTGAAGGCAGTGTGCAGATTTAATGTGGTGTTTACCATACTGCCCACTTGGGCACTCCAGGTGTGTGCAGTGCTTGTGTTCAGGAAAGTTTGTAATCTAATGTAACCATAACAGCAATCATGGGAAGCTGAAAATATTTGGATAAGGGAACAGCAAGCCAGGCGTGCTGGTGGGAGGCGCGGGCTGTGTGTGCTGCAGGCAGCCTCTGATGTGAGGCATCCTCAGGGGCATCCTGGCAGGCAGGGACAAGTCCTGCCGCGAGAGGGCAGGGGCAGGGGCAGGGCAGGTGGGCTGGGGGGCACAGAGCACAGCCGCAGGTGAGACCACGGCAGCAGTGTCTGCTGGCCAGTGGCGTGAGAGGGTCCTGAGCCAGGAGGCAGGAACCGGACAGGACAGTCTCTGGGCCAGACAGGCACGGTCGGGTTCGGACCCTGTCCTGTCCTCACCGCCTGGCTGTAGGTGGGCAGAGGAGCCGTCCCGTGGAGCAAGCGCAGCTCCCCACCACCTCCGAGCATGGATCCAGCTGCGCAGCAGCCACCAGCAGTCTGCAACCTGTCCTCGCAGTGACACTGCTCGGCAACGCTGCCCGGGCGAGGTGGCTTCAGGATCACTCTGAAACAGGGTCCGAGAGCTGCTGGCAGCAGCCGGAGCCCCTGGGCTGTGTGAAAACCCTCAGCTGATCTCGGGCACCCTGTTCACAGAGACCTGTGGGGCGCAGGACAAGGTGCGTGTTGGCCCTCGCTGGCTCCCTGGGCCCCCGTGATCCTGGGGACCAGGAGATGTAGCCAGCAGAGGCTCAGAGCATGCTTCAGAAAGGAATCCAAATTCACAGCATCGACCTGTAACGGTGGGCAGGTTGGAGGAGTTTAGATGGATGGCCTGAGAAACAGGGGCTGTACGATAACTGGGAAGCCTGGAGATGTGGAGATCATTACAACTAACACCTAAGATCAAAGACCACAAAGTAAAGCTTCTGCAGAAGGAATGCTTTTTGGAGACAGTGCAGAGAAAGTAGAAAGAATCCAGCAATTACATAGATATGGGAAAATTGTGTAGCTCTCTGAGTATGACTTCTAACTTACGATCTAGCTGGCAAGTGATCTAGGAGGAGTGATGGAAGAGGTAGCAAGCAGAGATGAATTACATTTGTCATATATGTATTAAGTTGATGACTGGACTTTCAGATGCAGAGAATTGCACTTAAGGAGGGGACCCTACAGCGAGATGTTTATAGCCCCAGTTTTTTATAATAATTTAGCAAGATCAGAATAGGGTATGATTACGACATTTCTGATGTCTGACTTGGGGAAAAGGTATGGGGTGGTTCATCTGGTTTTGCTTATAAGTGGTTGGCTTATTATTTATGCTTCTGACTTTCCATGCAGCAGAAACTTACTAGCCAGTGTTTTGAATTTGTTAATCATTATTTTTTTCTATCTTTCCTAGCAGATTCATGCTTTTCCTTATTTGAAATGGCTATTCTTTCTGATAGGACACCTCAATGCCTTCGTGAACTAAGGCATTGAAAGCAGTTTGTGTCCTAAGTAAAGATAGTCTCATTCCACATGAAGGTAAAGTGTCCCTAATAATTAAATCCACCATTTTCCATTGACTCCAATGAGACCAATGCCAGAAGCTGTTCATCTTTTGGACGTGTCTCTCAGCAATCAAATTCATACTTGTGCAGCACAAGCCTGAGACTGTCAGCAGATGTCTGAAATCTGGCATACCTTCTTGCACAACTGCAAGCTTTCATGAAGGTTTCACTACAAAAACTGCTTGTAGGAAATGTTTCTGTGCTCGTTTGTTTCCGTTCTGGAAATGGACACTTGATTTCCAGTATAAGCGTGTTAGGTCTTTCACCTCTACATTATCAATGAGGTTTGATCCTCAGACCTTCAGATTCCACTTCAGATTGCTTTTATGTTTACTACCTGAAAAAAAGTAGATTTTTCTTATATATGTAGGCCAGTTACCGGACAGGAACACGGTGTGTTTGCGCTGCAGAGCGGTTTGTTTCAGAGTGGCAGAGTGCTCTCAGTGCAGGACAGCAGGATGCCTCTGAAGGTGGAAGAGGGGAATGCCAGCGCTGGATGCAGTGGCTGTGGTTGGCATAACCTGGCCCCTCGAGCAGGCCTGGGTTAACAGGGCTGGCGTCGTTCATGCAGTCCGAGCTCAGGCAGGCAGCTCTGCTAGGAGGAACCTTCTGTAACCTGACTGAGTTTAACCTGGGTGGCTGATGCCTATCTCTGCAGAAAGGCCTGGGCTCGGTGCTGCTCCTCAGGGTGAGCTGTGAAATGGGCAGAAACACAGAGGGCAGCAAGAGGAAGGAGGGGGAACTGTGGACAAAGGGGACTGGTGTTTGTTCTGCTTTGAAAGCAGTGTGTTGGGAGGGAAAGAAGCAGCACACCTTCTCTCACAATGGAAGTATGCTACAGCTTAGCTGTAGAGTATGTAAAGTTTGAGAACAAAACTCTTTAGCTAAGCAATTAACCATCTCCATTACTGGGTTTCCATCATGATCGTTTCCAACGAGATTGAGCCACAGGTGTCTGGTCCTGACCTGCAACTAAAGTGGGGACCCTCTGCACTTGCAGTTGCAACAGGATTGCAGGAACAAGTCTCACCTAAAAAGTCTACCACCCTCACCACAGATGCTCTGCTCTCTGCATTTTCCAGATACCCTGCAGAAGGCAGGAGGAGACACACAGCATATTACCCAAACCTTATATGCTTGCTGCAACAGAAATAAAAATAGGGGGATTCCATTAAAAACCTGCTTGCTTATGGTGTGCTGCGTGTTGAACCATCGCTGCTTCTTCACTGCTGCAAACTTAGATTTTCACTTTGCACAAAACGTACTGTGTAATTGGTCCTTTTTTCTTGTTCAGAGTTAGGAAGATGAAGCTGAACCTGTTACTGAGTGCAAGCCTAGTGAATGGATTTTAGGACAAAATAAATGCTGCTTTAAATATACAATTTTGAATTTGGAGTTGAGCTTTGATACTGTCATAGAAAGTCCATCTTTGGCCTGTGACTGGATTTTACTGAGTTGAGATCACAAACTAATTTTGGGATGGAGGAATCTGTTATTCCACAATGGAGTGGAGAAGGAACTGTTTCCTACCAGGTTGGGTTTTTTCTAAATTTTGTTGATGTTCCTGAAGCCTGGGCATATTACAGTAAGTAGTGGCTGAAGAATTAATGGGCAGAGCTCAGAGGAAGCGTTTGAAAATGCATGATGAATGAGGCTGGTGCATAGACCTTAGATTCACCTTCACATTCTGTGGTATAGTAGCAAATATGCTAAAAGATATTAAGGTTGCACAATTAACCGTCCAAATATAAAGAAACACCTAAATATGAGAAGTTCCCACTCCGAATCTCATTACATGCTTCTGCCACTGCCCCATCTAGGACTGGTCTTGCTCCCGTTAAAGTTTCTTATTGCCATCAGAGGTTGGGTGGCAGGACTGCACTCCCCTCCTTGCTGGTTCTCTCTCTGGCTCACCAACACCTCATCGTGGGCAGAAGGTACACTCTGACACCCACCCTCGGCTTGCTCCTTGCCAGCCATCCAGCATGGGTGAGGAATAAGGTCCAGGACTCAGGGATGTAATTGAGACTTATGTAAAGGGATAGTGTTGTGTGCAAACAGCCTGTCTTCATCATTTCTGAGCCCTGAGTATTCATCTGACCTGCTTTAATACTAATCTTGTTGGTATTTCTGTGGTTGGCTGTTTATATTGGTGAACATTAAGAAAAGAATTTGCTTTCTCTGTTCTGCTCTGAACTAGAAGAAAGCAGCCACCAGAAGAAGTAATGTACACGTGAGTGTGCAGCAACAGAGAGCAGAGAGACCATCCAGGAGATGTTTCTGGAACCGTCTTTCATTCTCTCTGTGTTCTAAACATTATTTTGCACCTCGGCCACTCTTTTGCAGTTTTCCAGCTTCCCTTGGAGGCTTCATGCTGCATTCAGTAGACAAGTTCGTGATATCCGCTTGGGATATTCAATACAATCTGCTTCCATTTAGAACATGAAGCGAACACGCTTGTTTAAAAGCAGCCTCTTCCTCATCTACGCATGTTGAAACTGCAGTTTAGCCTTCTGGCCTTGCTGAATCCTGATAGGTCATACCTGAATGTAAATCCCTTCTCCACCCTGCTACTTTTCAAGATATGTCTACTCACTCTAATAATAAAGATATTGTGAAAAAAAGAAGCAGAAAAAGTTGCAAAGAACACATACGTATTTTATAAAATTGAGAACTGAAAACAAAAATAATAGATGTTTATGATTTGCCAACTGAAGATGCTAACTGTAGACACAGGAGGCATTCTGGGTAATAATGAGAATTTTGCCTGTCACACTTCTAACAGGAGAGCCATTTTTTATGTAATTCTAGGCTTACCTTTTTTGAGTTACACCTTCAAATTACAGTTTTGAATAATGTTGGTTTGACAATAAAACTAGAGAAGTTAGATGAGAATTTAGGAAGGGTAACCTTTTGAGCAGCTCTGCCATAGCAGTCACTTCTAAAAACAGAAGAAATGCCCTGCCTGGTCCATCTAGTCCAGCGTTCTCTCTCCAACAGTGGCAGGAGAGGTGCTATCTGGGGAAAGTCCTTGAATCCAGCCACTTTCAGCAGCAGATTTCCCCTAGGGTGCATAGCCATTAGGTTCAGGATATTGGAAGGTGTATTCCTGCCGATTCCTTGCACTTGCTGAGTTCCTGACACTTGGGGTCTACCGGCTAGTCATTTGTTCTGCCTTCTGAGAGGATGATTTTGTGTTATTTTGCTTATTTATAACTTCTTCCGCCTTTTCTTGGATTTTTAAAACATACTAAAGAATCGGGACCCATAAGTATTTCCATTAAGTGGCTGACAAATACTCCAATTTTACTCAGGATCTTTGTTCTTCCCTAAACCTTTATGTGATAAATCCAGGTCATAAAGAAATCATACGACAGAGCTCAAAGTAGGATCCAAGCCTTTTGACCTCTAGTAGATTTACAAGACTGTCTGTCTTCAAAGGCAATGGGCTGTTTTCTTAGTTATGCGTACAGGAGGAAAATATTTTATTGCAGGTTGTTAAAACCAGGCCAGACATAGTTTCGCTATGGTCTTGTGTCTGCTTTCTCCATTCTTGGATATAAACCAGTGCTCAATGTCACAAGCTGCTGTCCTACTGGAAAGAGCTACCTCCTTGCCACAGAAATTCAATGCTAACTCTTGATGTGTCTTATGCTGCTTTTTTGCTTCAGACAAAATAGAGGGGATTACCACCTGACCTGTTCTTGTTCAAGAGCATCTGTTGACTATGAATCACAAAGGGTCGGACTCTTTAGGAATCCATCTCACCTCTCAAGAGCAAGTAGTTTCATCATGCTTGTACAAACACAACAGATTATTTCTATGGGCATGAATGAAACTGTGGGAGCCCTTTGCTAGGTGAGAAGTGCTATTTTGGTCCAGTCTTTCGTGTTGTTTGATAATAAGATAACAACGTGTTTCTCTGCAGTTATTTATGAAAGTAAATGGAGGCTAGGAATCAACTTTGGAAAGCTTTTGGTGCTAATGCGATATTGCTTCTAGAATGATTGCTCATGTGATACCTTTAAAAAGATGAATCAGCAAAAGTACAAAAGGCAATGTGCCAAACTGGTTTTTGTCTTGTCCTGTTGGCTCTTAGGTGCAAATTTTATGATAGCAGTATAGGAGGCTGATATGACAACAGCTTTCAAATATGAAGAAGCTGCTGCCAAGGGGAAGGGAATAATCTGTTTTCTCTGTTTAAGAATTAATGGCTTAAATAGCAGCTAGGTTAGATCAGCAGCCCTGAACCTGAAGTCCATGGACCCCTGGGGTTCTTTTGAAAGCTCTCTGCTCCATCTGTCTGTAAGTGTTAGCAGACATGTGCATTCTCTGGTTAAGTGTAACTATTCATATTTTGAAGTTTCATATGTAGATTTTGGTTGTCATCTTCAGGAACAAGGCTGAACATACACTGACAAGTGCCTGAGCAACCTGATCCAATTAGACCTGCTTTGAGCAGAGGGTTAGACTAGATGACCTCTGGAGGTCCCTTCCACCATAAATAATTTTGTGATTTTGTATGATACATTCTCTGGGAGTTCAGAGACATCTTTTTGCAAGGTGGCAGGGAGAGGCCAACTTTGAGCCTTCTTTGTCCCTGCTCATTGCAAGGAGGTTGGACCAGATGACCTTTAAAGGTCCCTTTCAACCCAAACCCTTCTATGATTCTATGATCTGTATGTTTTGCCCCAAGGGTACTGGTATTGTGGCCCATGGCATGACTTTCAGCAGTCTGATGCAAGTTGCACTAACTTCTAATGAATATTTAGGTCCCCGTAAGCTGAGACATAGTAACTGTGCTAACTTCTTCCTTTGTTCTGCGACAAGGGCAAAGTAGCACAAATCTAGCTTGACTTTATATGTAGGACTACATGTAAAATAAACCAAGGCTCAAGACAAAAGACACTAGTGAAACCTGGGCATCTTTAAGTTTAAAGAATTATTTGGGGTAGTAAAGGGCATTTTGGGAGTTCGATTATTTCCGTAATAGGCATTGATATAATCCCAGTTCCAAAGAAGAGGTTTAAATGTAAATGTTGCATGGATAAATTGGCATGTGGAATTTCTTTTTTCTGGCAGCTAAGTAAGGAGGAGGAATAAGAATAATTATTGCGCTGTCATGTTTAGTCCTTGATTGGGACCCTGCATTACCTATGGTATCACTGTTCCCCACTGGTCTTGCTGTATAGGGGCAGGTGAAGCTTTAGACGTTTCCTCTCACCTTATGTTTGCTTTACCCCTCGTGTTCCTTTTCTTTGTATTTCATGAATCTGGCATAAACTTGGACATAGAAACCTCTAAAACAGCAGTGGCAAGGCGAAACAATGGCATGCCAAACCACAGCGTAATTTTGGTAGGACTTTGTCAAGAGGCTGAAGCTGTGCATCACCTGAACTATTTTTTTCCCTCTGTCCCTCTTTTATATTCTTTTCTTTGGTTTGAAAGGGAGGAGGGGAGAGCGGACTTTAACAGTAGCTTCTAAAATTGTCTCTCTTCTTTCAGTAAGTACAGGTGATATATCTTTGATAGCTCCTAAAAGCACATTGATCATTTTCAATTTGGAAGCTTTTATATAATAACACTTTGTTTGTTACAGAAGACAAGTTCGGGCATGTTTATTAAGTTACTGTCTGTTAGAAAAGGGTCTTATAAGTTCTCTGTTATGCTGGGGGTCCAAAGCTCGGTCCCACTGCATGTGAACCCCTCTACTCCCCAGCACCAGCTAGGGCTCTGGTCCCAGACATGAGTATCTGAAGCTCTGCTCAGAGTTTCTTGAAGACTTCAGCAAAGATGAGAACTCTCAGACAATAGGAATATAGGAAAATGATGGATTGGGATAAATCAGGAGTTGACTTAAGAAAAATTCCTGTCCACTGCCAAATGTTCTTTCTAATTCTCTCATTAAAAAAAACCCCAAACTTATCTTACATCATAAAAAGCACAAGTGCCTTTGCAGCAATGCCATCCAAGGACTAATCAGGTGTCGTGGAAAGTACTGTCTTGTAGTTGTATGTTTTTCAGGTTAGCTTATTTATGTCCTTGCAATGTGAACATCTAAATATTCATGGTCTTTGCTGTAAACCCCTTCTTCAGAAACTAAGGGTGCAGTTTCTGGAGCTGCTTAAACCTAGATAACCTACCATTCTAAAAGGGAGAGTTCCATCCCTCCCATATTCCCTTCCCAGCCTTGAAATTTGTTCTTGCCCCTCCCTTGTACTGGCACTGGTGCTCCATCAGCTGCCCCGTGAGCCAGATCAGAGAGGCAGTCTGGGTGAGAACTGATGTGGGGTAATGTTATGTGGGAGATGGCAGAACATCCCCCTCCTCCTTGGAAGTTATCCAGGCATATTAGATTAAACCCACGGTAAAACCACAGCGAGACATTTAATGACGGGTGCAGGATACTCAGTATTCCCTACTTTGGGATGGAGGGATGGCAAGGTGGTCTCTAAGCTATTTTCAGTGCACAAGGATTGTGGTATTAAAGCTAACAGGCAGCATGACAGCCATACATCACGTTACCAAACAGAGCGCTCACCCCCACATGCTCTGTTGGGAGGCAATGGTTCCTTGGGACATGTGCCAGGTGCTTCACGAGCATCCTGTGACCATATATCTGTCCGGGCAGGCAGGAGGAGTGTGTTAAGCAGTAGCCTCACTCACAGGCTTCCAGGATGACAAATATTCCTTAAAGGAGTCCATTAAAGTAAAATAAGCCCATCTTAATGTATGTAGGGAACATATATAACAAAGTATATGAAGCACATATGTATATTTGCTGTATTTAAAACCTGAACTTGTGAGAATGGCATGGCATGTACTTTGTATAAGGTACATTCAGAGCTACTCAGTGGGAGACAGTGTGCCTTGAGACAATTTGTTGTCTTCTGAAATATGTTCATATTCTGAGTTAGGTATGTAAGATACAGGACAACAAAGTACTTGTTTTCGTGGCGATGTTATCCAGCTGGTCTGTTGAACCTTTGGAACATGCACTTTAAGCTGCTTGAGACTAGACAGCTTTTCTAATCATGAAGACGTGTGAAAGTTTTAGATTTTAGAGGCTAACTGTCTTCTTACCATAGTCCCAGGGCAGTTTTGCCCTGCATCTCTACAGCCTTTGGAGCAGCTGGTCTTTAACTGAGTCTACACAGCTCACTCTCCATTCATGAAGTCCTGGCTCCAGGCCATGGACGACAAACAGGCTTTGCATGTATATGTGGCTAGGAAAGATGTACTTGGGAAATTTGCAATGACTTAGAAGCAACCTTCTGAGTACCCGTGAGGGAATGCCGTGTTCGCTTAGCGCTGATCGAAATAGGCTAGGCTCAGCATGATGCTGTGTTCGTATGGCAGTTGTCATTACCTTACTCCTAGAGTTTCCTGGCCTGAGCAATGCATATTACCTGCCTTGCTAATGCTGAGCATCATATAGAGATCTGCAAAATGCCTACTGGAGTAGCAGTAAGCACACCTTTTAATATAACTTCTTTATGATTTGACCTGTACATTTGGTGGTTGCTTAAGCACACAGCTATTTAATCCGTGCTTAGCTGGAATTTCTCACCCTCCCTCCTGCAGGTCATAATGCTAGCAAGTGGGAATATGCTAATAAAATGTATAGATAATTCTGATTCTGCAGCATTCTCTCTAAATGTTCACACAAGTGCCCTGACTTCTCCATCTCTTTCTCATGCCTTCAGGAGGCAGATGAGTGTACACCACACCTCACAGCCCTGGCTGTGATTAGCTATTGCCGTGAAGGCATGTCCATCCATGTGCCAGACACTTAGTGGTATTAGGCATGTGCCTTGCAAGTATGACAGCAAATGGGAAGAGCTCTCAAAAAGTCAGGTCCTGATTGATAAGCTATGCACACCTTATTCCCGGTGCAGGAGCCCCTTCAGTTGGGATGCAGTCTGTCCTGAAATGTCGAAAACAAAGCTTCTCTGTGTGTTAGTGAAGAGGCAATCTCCTCCTGAAGGAGATCTGCTTGATGGGACTGCTTGTGCACAAGCAGAGCTTCAGAAATAGAAATCTTCCAGCCTGTTTGCTGGAGGTGGGCAGCATGTTCTCTGTTAGCAAGGTTACGATGCTTTGTTTATTAAGATAGTGTTGCATAATTGTAAGGACCTTCTCAAACATTTAGGAAAGGGATTCAGAGTGTAAAGTGTTACCATCAGATCTGTAGGGTAAAGGGACAAACACAGTGGGAATGTTCTCCAAGTCCTGAAAAAGAAGGTAAGGTGGATGCTTTGGGGTCCAGGGAACTGGTAACTTTGCTCCAATTAAGGCAGGTGCCAGTGAGGCTTCAGGTGGGGAGAAGAGAGTACAGAAGAAGTACCAGTAATCTGCCCATCGTGCTGGTCTGAAAGTAGGATGGTGTTACTCCATCCACACCTCAGGAGCAGGGAAAGCTGCAGCCACGTCCAAAGTGACATAGCTACACCAGACCCAAAGTGACATAGCTACAGCAGACAAGTGGAAGTAAGGAATGAGGTTGGCTATAGGTGTCAGCATTAGAAATAGGTGTCAATGTTGAAGCGTGACAGCAGCAGGCAAGGAAGGGAGAACAAGAGCTTCAGGTTCACCAGTGCTTAGTTTTCAAGCAATACAAAACCCACTGAAACGCCTAGGTGGAAGGAGGAGAGTCAGTGATAAAGAAGGATCTCTGGATTTATGAGTGCTGAAGGGTGCCTGGAGACAGGGGATAAAGACTGAAGGAGCAAAGGACCGAAGAGGGAACACAGACTTGAAAAGTGTGTCAAATCCTGGGTCACTGAGTTATATCATGAATTGATGTGGCCTGATGGCCCAGTGGGGCTGAGCAAGAAGGAGACGAGCACAGTACTGAAATCTTCAACAAAAGAGATGAGAACAGGTCAAGAACAGACCTTTGTATCCTGCAAACAGCTTGTCTATGACATGGAGGCAAAAACCTTGTTGCAGCATCTTCCACGATTCTAGGATTGAAGGGAAGGAGAGTGATAGAATAATACTTGGCAAAATCACAGGGGTAAAGAAACCTATCTGGGGGGTGAAAAATGTCATGGTGTGCTGGTATGGAGAGAGATGAGATCTGGACTGCAAGAAGGGAGAACATAGTATGGAGAAAAGAATGGTGAAGCTCAACTGATCTTGTCTTGGTTTGGGCATCATGCTTCAGAATTCTTGTAGCATTCCGTAGCTGGTGAAGCTGGTGCAGATAACAATGGCTCCGCTAGCACAGGAAGAGTAGTATTTGGGTGGATATAGAGCTCTCTGGGAGTTACCACACTTTCCTGTAGAGACCCCTGAAGATAATAGGCTCAGGGCTCTCGAGAGAGGGACCATTCAAACGATTCATCTGGAACTAATGCATTGTGTGCCTTTGATTGGAATGTGCTTTTCTATATACCTCCTGTGTCAGCCTAAAAGTCTGGTGAGATCCAAAATATGCTGTAATCATTTCCACACAAGACAACAAAGGTTGCTATTTAAACGAAAATTTAGCCTGATATGCCTTCCCTGGGAAATAAGCTTGAATAATTACTGCATTTTAACAGTAAAAAAGTATCTGTCTCAATTATGTTTCAGAGGATTAAAATCTACCACCTTGTCTCAGTGCAGAAAGAACAGCTGGCAAAATGAGGTTTCTCTCTACATCCTAAATGGAATCTGTCTTCACCAACCCCAGTTAGTTCTTAGCCTGCTTATTCCTGTGTTAATTAAAGATGGCCCTTCATAGGGACTTGAGGAGGGGAAGGAGGCAGCAGCTATGTTCGCTCTCCTGTCTCCATGCAGATCGTCCCCTCCTTGTCTCAGCAGACAACACTTTGGCTTGCTGCCTTGGAAGGATGATAGTCACTGCACTGGCTGTCTGAGAAATGAGATTTGTGATGACTGGGATTTTTCAAGAGGGTCTGAGTGCTTCTGGCTTTCAAAGAGAGCGAATTGTAAAGGGTCATGAATGCCTAGACCACGTGGGAACTTCAGCCATCCCACCAGACTTGAAATTTTGGGAACAGCTATAGGGATCGGCTTTGACATGGCCAAAGGTGTGAGCTTATCCTACAGTAGAAATAATTTCTAGGCCTTGGGTTGGCTTCACAAAAATAAAAAATAATCTTTCCTCTCCACTAATAATAAAACAGCACTGCCCCCCAAAATTACTGTGACTGATGTCTGTATTCTGTTGAAAAATGAGACCTGTCCTTTTCACACAGGAAAAAAATGCACTTTTCTTGCAAATTGCAGTTTCCCCCAGTGCCTGCAAAGAAAAAGGTATTCCTGTCCTTGTGGGCTACAATCTATTTGTTCCTCTTGTACAGCCTCTGAAAATCTTAGTTGTCCTTTGTAAATGTCCTGTGTCTGTGAAGGAGAGAGCTGCTTTTCTCCAAACTTGTGTTAGGCTGGAGCCCTTGAGTTGATCCAGAGGACCGTTTAGAACAAGGAGGCTGGTGCCTGGGATATCTACATCTTTTCTTTTGGGGAGGGAAGGAAAGGCCTTTGCAGAGAGAGGGTTTTCAGTCTGAATCACAGACTATAATTTTGCTTGAAATGGAAGAGTAGATGCAATGAAAAAATGAAGAGGGAAGTGCCTTGAACTCTTTGAAAATTCCTGAACTTCCTATTAATAGATCTCTGTTTAAAATAATGTGAAAAATTAAATCTCTCTAAGGCATTGAATCATGTGCGTTCCCACGAGTGCTCAGCATGTGTCTGCACTCCACATATCTCATCAGATATTGTCCCTCCCATATTGGCTCCGGGCTTACATTGCAGCAGGAACCTTGGTGGGTCCTGCAGCATCTCAGCTTTGGAGATTCATAGCTGGCTTGGTGATTTTATAAAACATTCGTGTTCTCCATACTTTATTAGTCACTGACAGACTCATTGTTTATAACATACTTCTCAGCAAGCTGTTTGCGACTCATCGCCCTGCTTGCTTTATAGTCTATAAATATTTAATTCTTTAATAAACTGCTTATATGTAATAGCAAATGACTGATGTACTTCTTTCCCCTCTTCAGCAGTGCTACTATTTGCAAAACAATCCTTTTGGTTTTTTGAATAGTAATGTGTTCTATAAATGCCTGAATTTCCTTTTTCTAAATAGCAATTTCTTCAGTGTATTTGGTAAATTGACAAGCAGAGCAATGGTTCCTGTAGTGTTATAAGAGCTGCCCCTTCCTACAGCCTCCGTGGGGAGATTCACTTCAAAATGGTCACAGACTTGTAATCAGAAAATGTTTGGGACACTGCAGGTAATATTTCACACCTGTGAAATGCAGCAGTAGCCTGTACGGCCCAGAGCACCTCTGCAGACGCACATTCAGCATTGCGCAGAGCAGGGTGCCCAGCCTTTCAGGATGGGTATTGTAGAGTGAGCATCACTGCCTCTCGCTGCATGCTGCATCACCACCTTCTCTGCATCACCCATGGACCTGTTGCATATACGGCATACTCCACGCTCATTTTCCCAGCTGCTTCTTCTCCGGAGCACTTGTAAAAAGAGTGACTCTGACTAGGCTTTTTGTCCTAGGCCACAGCTCCAGTAGGCTTGACTACATCTTCCCTGGGGGTTTCTCTTACACAGAAGCAGGCAGCAGGCTGAGTGAACTCTTCTGGCAGTTCCCAGCCCCTTGTTCCTTTGGCCCTCCTCCTGTAGTGTTGGATGCTCTCCTGCATGTGACAGGAGTAGGGACCTTGAGGACTGCAGAAAAAGCGTCAGCCAGGTGAGGCCACTTGCTAGAGCCATTGATCTGGTTTGCAGCCTGCTCCACATCTTGGTCAGAAAACCCTCCTAGGGTTTGGCAGCAAGCTCTGGTCAGGGTGCCTTGGCTGCACGGGGAAACTGCCCTGCCGTGCTCTGCGGTTAGGATTGTCCATCATTGCAGGCACAGGAAGGAGACTGTGAGACTGCACCACCACCTTTGTGCCCCATAGCCTGTCTTTCAGTCCTTATCTTACCCTCCACCTTAGGGCCAATTTGTGTTTAGGGTCCTGCCCTGTTCACTCCTTCCCTTCCCTAATGACTAAGGCTCACAAAGCGCAAAGGCAGTGTTCAGAATTGAGGTCCCTGCTGTGCTGCCAGGGCAACACCAGGCCAGGGGAAGGATTCAATACCTGGAACGATGACAAGGGCATTGCATGTACATGGCCTTTCTGTGGAGCCACTTTGTGTTTGTTTCAGTTATTCCATATTCCCAGGCTTCATTTGGTCTTTGACAGACAGCCTCTGCATTAAGCTGCTTTGAGGCTGGACACCAGAAAGATGGGACAGGGTTGGGCGGCACCTTCTGGGTTGCTTTTCTGTAAGGTCCAGCAGTGCCATTGTTCTGGGGTCAAGAAGCAATCAGTTAGGGTGGACGTGGTGGAGGTGATCTGTTCAGATCACTCCAGCTGATCGTGGATGCTCAGTTCCTTGCAGTAGACCGGCTTTGGGCTACTTGTTTGGGTCTAGGTTGATTTTAGCACAGGTTCCTTTTCATCAGGATAGCAATATGCCTTAGCCTTGCCTTTGAGAAGACTGTGTGGTCATGGACAGGATATTCACATCTAACTTCTGAGTTAGGTTGACAATTGGGTTATCCCTTGTGTCCTGAATTTTTGCACGCTGTTTGAAACTGCGAGCAGAGAGAGCCTGGATTTAGGATTATTGCCCACAGGCGGTATGGGTGTCCTATTTTTGATCAGAACTGGCAGTCTGTTGCCTTCTACACAGTCTCCTGGGTGCCTTTGCAGAAGGGTGTGTGCATGTGCATGACAGGGATACATCTGTTGAGATGCAGGAAGGAACTGGAGGCAGATGACAGCTAGATGGGCCTGTGATTAGGAGTCTTTAAGCAGCATTGGGCAGCAGCTTCCCTCTTTGCTGCGAATCACTGCATCCTCTGCACATTGGTCCTTAGACAGATACAGACTAGAGCATAATCCTTCTGTTTGGGGCTCTCAGTGCTCCCTTTGTGATAGGGCCTCCCTAAAGAGACCTGTTTACTGACTGCTTAGAGGTCCGCAACCCTCCTTTGGGCAGGTTCTCATGCCACCTTTGTGTCTATGACAAACGGCATATGTTTAGAGGCAGTGAAGCCACCCCACTCTGACAGCTGAGAATCTGCTCAGGAGCGTTTCTAAAGCCGCAGGTAAAGTCTGTGCATGCCCATAGCATGGCAGAAGAGGAGAGCTCCTCTCACAACGGGTCCCATCTGCAATAGCCTTTCCTTTCCATCCTGCCTCTCCTTTTTCAGGTAGAGAGGAGAGCAATGCTCCCTCCCTGGAGACCGGGTCTGGCTGCAGCTTGAGCCTTGCCCACGACCAAGGGTACGGCAGAGGCTGAGGAGGCTGTGAAGGCAGAGCCATTCAGGATCAGTGCAAGGGAAAGCACGCAAGGCACAAAGCTGCTGAAAGCTGATGTCAAACACAGCCGAAATGAGGGTGGTGTTGTTTGCTGCTAGTCCCCTGTATTTTACCTTGTTCACCCCTTGCTGATGCATGTAGGTGCAAACCCCTGGCCCAGAAGAGCATTCCTAGCAGAACAGAGTAGCCAAGAAATCCTGTTTCCACACACATGTGTTTTTGTACTTGTAATATCCAGTGGTACCATTCACTGCTCTGAGAAAAATGGGCGAAGGCGAATGTGGCCAGCTCCTGGCTCTCCTTGTCCCCAGCAGCTTCCTTGATGGCGCAAGGGGCCAGGAGCTGCTCTACCTCAGGCTCAGCTGCAGCTGAGCCCTGTGTCCAACTGTCCCATGGTGGGGACACAGAGCCAGCAGGGCAGGGACCCGCTGGGCACTGCGTCAGATCTCTGTCCCTTGGGAAGTGCACACAAGCCTGGCATCAGCCACCACCAGCGTCAGAGCGCCAGCACGCTGCCATGTTGTCACTCCACCCTCGAGGCTGTCATAGGACCCCTCCTTTGCCACTGAGCTGTGGCACTTAACACATTCTCCCTCTGGTTCCTCTTCTCCTGTCCCCCTCCCACCACACACTTCAATGAGATTTCTGAATGAAAACCGGGAATCGTCCAGGCATCCAGTTCCCAGCACTCCGAGTCTCCAGGCGGCGAGCGTGCCTGGTGCCCTGGCTTAAGTATGAGTAATGATAAATAAGTAAATCATGCAGTGGGCTGTGCTATTCCCTAATGAGCCTGTTTGTCCCAAGCACAGTGCAAAAACCCCTCTTCTCCTTGGCGATAACCTTTCTGTGTATTAACATTATGCATGTATTCATGTGACTTCCTCTGCCTCACCACCACCTCTTCAACTCATTTAAATAAAAATAATTTATGTGGACATTCCTTCAGTCAGGATTCCCCCCCAATAATATTTCGTTGATGCTGTGCACCCAAATGGGGTCGTTATGCTTTCGCATATCATTAGGGCTTTATAAAGAACAACAGCGACATCTGCATGTGCCGCAGCGCTACAGAGATGGGGGGAAAAATACGGAAAACAAACCCCAAATGAGCTCCAAGCTTGTCTGGCTCTGTCTTTCCTCAGTGCCTTCGCCACCACCATGGACACAAGTAATTGTACAGTGTAATCACATCACGGCTCATCTGAATATTCATAACCAAGACAAAGACTTGGAGGAGAAGAAAAGTGGGGGAGGGAAAAGAGGAGAATTTAAATACAAAACAGCATTTCATTTTGAAGCAAAGTTCCGCATTCAGCTCAAGAGATTGTCTTGATACCGATATTGTCTGCCGTTCGAAAGCAGTGGGTGATGGTAGCATCGCACACATAGCCCCCTCCATGGAGAAAGAAAATAAAGCACAACAACAAACAGCGACAGAACTGCCCCCAGCGAAAGTGATATTTGAAGAGTCGCCAACGGTGGCTAACCAGCTGCTGTTTTTCCAGGAAAGAAACAGTCTATTGAGGGAGCTTTATAAAGACCCCAATTAATATGTTGTGCATGTATAAGATCTACAAAGAGCCCACTGTGTTCCTCCCCCCGCAACCACCACCTTCTCTTCCTGATCAGTGCCAGTGGAGAAGGATCTGAGCTACCAAATAATTGATTAATCACTTCAGCAGTGACAACACCCCTCTCCAAAATAAAGAGAGAAGAAAAACAAACACAAAAAGAGGCAACTGTTCGCTAATTAGTGTGTAAATTACCGCTGGTTCCATCCTTCTTTGTACCTTTAAAAGGGAAAAGAAAATAAAAGAGAAAGAGTAGAGAAATATAATCCCCATCTTAATGTATATGTTGTCTTCATTTCTTTCGTATTACTCTGATATCCTTTACTAGTATTAACCCAGAAGTGTGGTGGTTGTCGAAGCTGTGGCTGGCTCTGCCAGTTCATTCCCCAAAGAGCTCCTATTTCCATTCCACTGGAGCTTATATTCCTTTAAATGTCTAGCGCAGCATCATTTCCCCCTTTCTAATACATCACTCTGCTGGAATTAGAAGAATCCAAGGTTATATCCAACTTCAAAGGTTTCCAAGTCATCACGATTTTAGTAAAAGTAGAAGACAGATCATGGAACAAGTCCCTGGCTTTTGAAGATAGGCATCATAGGGACCTTCCTCCCTCTGTCTCTTTCTCGCTCTCCCCCTAACTTTGTACCTCTCCAGCTCTGAATGTCCCGCGCTAGCGCGGTCTAATGATATGCAAATGAAATATGCATAAAACCATTCTACTGTATGATGATTAAACACTGGAGACATTAACAGCCGACGCTTCGCTGTTTGACTATTATAATCTTTCCCGAGCATCCACTTTGATTGCGGAGTTATGGAAACCCATAGCAGTTGGCAGAGAGAGAGTAAGAGAGGGAGAGAGAAGGAAGGAAAGATGCAGGGATGCATCACCCATCTCTGCATTTATCCCACTCCAGGAGACGTTTCCCCCCCTTTGTACTGCGTTCCTACTGCTGTCTTTTGTAATCCATCCATGCGGTCGCACCAGGGCGATTAACGGGAAAAAAACCTCTTTTCTCTTAATGTTTCAAAGCTCATTAGCCAAACGATTATTCCTCATTAACAGCGAAAGCTCATTCATTAAAAGAAAAAATATGCCCAAAAGATGCCAGCGCTGTTAATCCCAAGCCCTGTAGCTGGGCTGTAAATCCCATGCTAGTATTTTCCATGCAGAAGGGAAGCGCGCCAATCCACAAAAAAAAAAAAAAAAACCCAAGCAAAAAGAAAAACATTTTGTGTGTTTTGTAAAATCCGCAAGAGAGGCAATTAATATTCCCGCTGTATGACTTTATTTTTTGTCTCTCCCTTTTGTTTCCAGTGCCCTTCCCTGGCTCAGCGCCCGGTGCCAACAGAACACCTTGCAGGATCCTCAGCAGCGCAGACAACGTAAGTAGCCAGCTGTCCCTTGACGCCCTCTTCCAAAAGCCCCAAGCCCTCCAGACCCTGCAGAGTGCCTGTGCGGCTCTTTCCCTTGCTCACCCCTCCGGAGTGCCACCTGGGTTTCACAAGTAGCACCTTCCAAATCTCTCTGTCTTCAAGTTTGTGCATGTCTGTGTGGCATCCCTCCTCCTCCTTCACTCCCATAGTGGATCTTGTAAAGGGCTTCAGATCGGCCCCATTCATCTCCCTGGTGATAGCAGTGAATGTAGATAAATCTCTGACTGCCTGCTTGCTGCTGGAGTATGATTTTTATTTTGTCTTCAGTGTATACCTAGGTCAAAAAGTGGGATGTAGACTGATGCTGGGTGAGTGTGTGTGTGTGTGTGTGTCTTTCTCACTCTGTCGTTCTCTCTCACCCAAGCACACAAACATACATTTCCCTGCATGTGTGTGTATGTATATTACATGCGTGCACACAAATATATATCCACACACAGACGTATGTGTGTATACACAGAGGTATACACACATCTCCGTCATGCACACCCCCACACTCACACACCTAATCTGCAATTATCTGAGGCATTGTGTGCATATGTGTATGTGTGTCCATACGCACACTGTTCTGTGTGCGTATGTGCATACACAGGCATCTCTCGCTACACCGATAAACATTCCCTCTCCTCCCAGCAGAGGCTGTATGCAGCTGTGATCCTGCCCTATAAGAGCGGTATTCCTTCCTTCCTTCCTTCGGCGTGCTATTCGGAGACCTTCATGCTCCCTTCTCGGAGACTCTCCCGAGCTGCAGAATTGGCATCTTTCCCTGAGGTTGTCCGAATGGCAAATGGCATCGTCTGTGGCTTGCATTCTTGCAGCTTCTTATGGCATTTCTCTGTTGATGTCGGCTACTCCCTTTTGTTTGTTGTTGACTGGGCTGGGTGTGGTTGGGTTTTTTTTGGAGTTAATTGTAAACGAACCTGAATGGCAAACACGCCAACAGCTTGCGGAAAAAAAAAAAAAAGGAAAAAAAAAAAGCCCCACACAAACGCCTTCTGCTGCGACAGATGCCCATGTTGCCCCTGGCATGGAGAACGGGCACAAGGGGTTTGTTGTTGAGGATTTTTCTGTTGCTGTTTTTATTGTTCGTATTTCCCTTTTCCCTTTATTTTTAAAGACTCCAAGATGCCGGCCTCGGCTTGGAACGGAGCGGTGTCATGGCGGAGACGACGGCCTTTGTCTCACAGGGTGTGAAAGCATCCGTTGTGCTGGCTCCACTGCGGCAGAATGACGTTTAAAGGGGGGAAAAAGTGCTGAAAGTCCGAGTTGTGCGGCGCTGGCAGGGGAGCCCCCGGCCCCACAGCGGCGTGTGTCCGAGGAAGGGCTTGCAGCGAAGGAGCCTAGTCTGTAATCCTGGCACTCGCGCCTCCGGTCGCTGCCTGCCGTTTGCTCCTGGGGGTCTGGATAATCTCCCTTGGCTTTACCGCACTGTCTGGCCCGCGCACAGGGCCCCCGTAACATATACCCGCTGCCGCGATCGCAGGGAGCTGTGGCGTTGCCACTGAATGGATGGCACTGTGCCAACTCCGCTGCCATCCGCCCTTGCAGCTCTTTTCCTCCCTCCTCCCTCCCGCTCTCCCCTCCTCCTCCTCCTCCCGTCGACTTGACGTTAATTAACACACGGGTTAATTGATTTTAAAAGCTGAAGAATTACAGTTAACTTTTCCCACAGGGTACGGACGCCAGCCGCTTGGCACGGTTCTGCCGCTCACGCTGGTGCAGGGGGGCAGGGAAGAGCCCGCAGCAAAACCAGCGACTGCGGAGGGATGGACGGATGGTCGTCCGCCTGTTGGAGTGTGGCTGGGGGCGGCTGACGCGCTCCTGCCTCGTCCTTCCAACATGTCACCGCTATATTTTGCTATAAACAATCAAAGCAATCCCTCCCCTTGCCTCTCCCACCCACCCTCCTTTCAGAAAGGCGAGCTCTGTCGAAGTTTAAACAGGGAAGCCGTCCCCCGCAAAGGCTTATCACAGCACATAAATGACCAGCCTCTGCGAGGTCTCGCACCGCAGGGCTCCCCACCCCGAGCACCCTGCAACTGCTGAGGTGGGGCATCAGAGGACCGCTGGCTGTTATAGGTTCATCCTGTCTTCCAGGGCTCGTTTTCGTATCTTTAATTGGCTCAGATACGTTGCTTGGGGTGAAACATCTCAACCCAGGGGAAAGTTAGTTCGTTGTAATTACGAGAGAAATAAACCATGTGAGGGCTTTGTTTTTATGCTTTTGCTCTCCCTCACCCCAATCTCTGCCGCGAGTGAGGGTGAGCGACGGTGCGGCTGGGAGGAGACGCAGCAATGCTGGGAACTTGCTGCTTTCACCTTCTCGTGCTTTCATTTTATTTCATTTTGTTTTTTAAAAGCATGAAGCAAGTGAAGCGACGAGAGGAATCCATTATGCAAATCAGGTCACATTTGCATAATGTCTCATGACTGGAATATGCAAATGAGTTGTATAATTTATGAGTGCCAGTGTCTGTCTAAAAGTGTTTCCCAGAATTTATAAAAAGTGAGACGCGGGGAGGGCAGCTGGGCTGGCTGCCCTGCCAGGAGGGCTCTGCGCTTTCTTTTCAAAGTCTTCCTTGAGATCAGCAGCTCAAACGCTCATTAATGAGAAACAAGCCCTCCTTTCCACCCTGTCCCCCTCGGTTTATTTTCCGTTTCTCCCTCTGCCAATCCCCCACCTACTCTCTTTGAACTTCTCCAGGAGGTGTTTGGCTGGTGCAGAGGAGCTGGGACTGCGATGGCCGGGCAGTCCCATGCAGGCTGGCTCAGCCTGGGTCTCACTGTGGATGTCTCTTGGGCTCTTAGGAGCAGGAGAGATCCTGCCTTTCAGGCAAGCAAGCTCCATGGGCACAGTGTGCATCAGGGAGCTGCGTTGAGACGCTTTCCTCCAACAGGCATGGTGGGATTACTGCTTATTTGCAATGCGCCACGGCTAACTTGTGCTCTGAGTCAGAGACCCGTGCCTGACCTTCGGAAGAGCTGCAAGGTCAGTGCAGGGGTGGCAGTGCCAGTGGAGAAAGACCTTGAGTTTCCTGCCCAGAGCCGGCAGTGTTCAGCTTCAGCACTGAAAAGGTCTCTGGAATATCTGGAAATGCAGGACAGGTATCAAGACTCTTTTTCTTTTTCTTCTCTGCATGTTTGGAGATCTCGGGAGCATCGGGAGAATGCAGGTAGGCTATTTCACACGGGGACGCCGCTGGTCTGTGTCTGCACAGGGAGAGGGTAAATAATAACAGACACCGGCACGTGGAAAGCTGTGGTGTGGCTGTGACTGCGGCGTGGCTCTGGTGTGTGGATCACAGCCTGCTCACTCTGGGCAATGTCCAGTGAGGAGCAGCAGGGTCGGTGAGCCCAGGGGTCGGGACAGTTCAGTGTCAGCCTTCCTCAGCTCTGGGAGGTTCCTAAAAGGGCTTTTGGGCAAGAACGTGTGATTTGCTTTTCTTGAGAATCTGCATTTCAATTGTAAAACAGTATGTGTTTATCTCTGTGGTTTCAAAACAAGTTTTTTGGTGTTAGTTACCGTCTAAACTGATGAATCTCTCACTTGCAATCAGTTTCAAAATAATGTGTCTTTGTATGGTTTATTTAGTAGATGCAGGTCTTGACTCTGACAGTTTATGTCATACTGAACATATCCAGTACAAAGTAGTGAATTCATGATCTGTGCTTTTACCTGTGACTGTAGGATTCCTGGTGTGGGAATATAAAAGGACCCTCCGCATTAGGTGTAAGGAAGGCAAAACTGGCATGTCTTCTGTCTTGACAAGCAACTGAAAGGCAGCAGCACATCCAGATTCCAAACTATTTTTTGCTTATAACCACTCTGCTTTGGTGCCTTCCTCCTGCACTGACCGTCCCCTGTGCTGGTCCTCATCGGTGCAGTTAGCAGAGAAGTAGCTGAGTCTGACCTGGAGCCTCTGCAGGGAAAACTGGATCAGGACCACTGGGAATAACTGGTGTGTCCACGGAGGGCAGCAGGAGGCAGGGTGTTTTGCGGGAAGCAGTGGAGCTGCAGCAGCAAGAAGGGCCAAGGGTATGGTATGGTGGGACGGAGCGGTATGGTAGCCCCAGGGAATGTCATGCAGCTCTGGGACGAGTGGCCCTGCAATGTCAGGAGTCAGGGCTGGTTTTAACCTCGAGGCAAACCACCCTGCCTCACTCATTGCTAAAGCTCCTGGAAGCTGGAAAGGAGAGGAGAGCATCTGTTTGTTTCTTCGGGTGTTTGGTGTAGGTAGCATCAGCAGATCCTGAACCAGGACTGGAGTTGGTTCTCCGGACAGTACCTGTGACGGGCAGTCTTTCAGGGCTGGCCAGCACCAAGGCCTGGGGTCATGGGGTGGGAGGACAACCTCGGAAGCTGTGGAGCAATTCGTAGGCGTTGGACAGAATTCAGTCTCCATGTGGGGAGAGCCCACAGCTCTTGTCTCGAGCTCCCCTCTCTGTGCTCTGGTTTGCACAGGGTGCTGGTCCTGGTGCCCCATCCCTGCTGCTTCTTCTGACCCATGTGGCACAAGGAGAATATCAACAAATCGTAGAATGATAGAATTGTTAAGGTTGGAAGGGACCTTTAAGATCATGTGGGGACAGAAGAAGCAACAGAAGCAGCTCTTCTCCTTCTCAGGGTACAGTGCACAGTTCAGCTTTGTCTGTTACTTCACCTTCTCTCTCGGAGGCATAGGGCTCCCCAGGAGCCCTGCCATGCCAGCCATCCTCCTCTGCCCTGATGTCCCCAGGGAGAGCTGTCTGCTGGATGACTCCCTCCCTTCCAGTGGGCGGGGCCTTCTATCTATGTGTTGCTTTTTGGTATTTTTATAAAACCATCAAAACTCATGAACATTCTCTTTTTTTTTTTTGATGCTGCACTAAGGACTGGTGAATGTCCTGAGCTTTGGATTTAGGGATGAAACAACTTCTTTCGGGTGGGAGAATGAAAGCTTATCTAATGTATGCTCTGAAACTTCCATATCTACTGGAAAAGATTTTCTGATCTTTGTACGTCCAGTAACAAGGGACAGTTGCATGGGGAATCCCTCACACGGTGTCACGCATTTATTGTCCGTGTTTCTACTGAGGTGGTGTTTTTTGCCAGCTGAATAGAGTGTACCTGACAGACCCTTGTTGCTTTCTTCCAGTGTCCTCCTGTGCTTGGCCTCTGTGATTCTCCATCTGTGGCGTTGGAAGGATTCCCTGCAAGTCCCTCCTTGAGACTTCCCCGGGCCTTTCTTTGCAGTTCGTGCTTTCCATCCCTCAATGGAGGTAAGCATCTGAAACGCTAACGCAGCAGACTTGTGAGCTGAGGCTTCTCTGCACATGGGGGCCTCCCCAATGGAGCACAGTTTAGCCATGTGCCTACTAACATTACCTCCTGTTGTAATTTCCACCAAAAAGAGTTCCCACATCCAATGTCAAGTCCTTGTTTTAAAGAATCACATCACATCTGCCATCTTCTGTTCCTCAAGTACCAATGCTGGTTTAAGCAATGGGATACAGTAATAGGTAACCACCGGGACATCCAATTCCCTCCTCACCTCTCCTGGGTAAGGCATGCAACATCAGGCAATGCTGTCCTGATTTTCCACTCCTACTGACGTTGAGCTCTGTGACAGTGTGAGCTGTTGATGCCAATGTCGTGACGCGCATTCTGAGCTGTCAGCTTTGTACCACCCTGTCTTAGTTTTGCACAAGAAGGAAAGGTGCAGGCAGAGGTCTGAGCACTGCTTTCTGAACAGGTCTGTGAACGCACCAGTCTTCCAGCAACAGGCATCAGCCATCAGCATCACGTTACCAGCCTTGGCACACCTGATGGATGTGCCCGACATTAAGAATGGCTTGTCTGCATGGGGCTTATTGCCTGATGGTTGTAGATAACAACAGTTGTAAGCAAAGCGCGTAAAATCTTTAAATCTTTAACAAATCTCTCATTAATCCCAGCTAAGTAGATTAAAGCTGACTGCAGGCTTTAAAAGGAAGCAAGCTGATCACTTGTAGGACAGAGAAAATATATACAATGAAAAACAGTCAGACAGTTAGGCTGTAATGTGCAGTTCCTTTGTTCCTGGTCTAGATAAAACTAGGATGGCAGTCAGACCAGTGTACCTGGGTTCAGTGGAGCCAAAGATTCAGTGAGATGAGACTGTACAGCATGATTCTATATAGCAACATTCAAAAATATCAAAGACGCTACAGGCAGATATTGTCTATGCACTGCAGACTCAGGAAACAAAGCAACTCTGTATGAACGGCATCTTCAGAAAAACAAGACAGGATGCTGAAGTCCCAGATGAAAATCAGGATCCTTCTCAAGGTTCAGCCTGATGTTAAGGTCCTGAACATCAGAAGGGCCTGTTCATGGCCTCAGGTACTCTCTCTACAGTGGTCACTGTAACTGATGTGTATTTGTAGACATAACTCTGATTTGCAATGAAATGGTTAAGTATCTTAGTGCAGCGAAATTCAGCCAGTTATTTACATTTTGCTTCAGTAACTGAAGGAGTGGATTTTGTAGGATTAGACTCTTAGCTGGAGTGATTTGGGGTTTCTCTTCCTTAGAACCACGTGTTTCTTTTCTAAACATATATTCTGAGGTGTAAAGTACATAAACATTGCTAGCTGTAAATGTCGCAGGTATAAGCGAAAGCTCTTCAGCAAAGGCCAGGCATATCTTTATAACCCATCCCTGTTGTAATTCAGTGACTTGCTCTCAGCTGGTGCTCACCCATCTGCCCATCCTATTTGTCTGCTCATACAGTTGTCCACGGCTCCTGCTCATCCAGGGCCATAAAGCGCATCAATCTTTCTCATGTTTTGTCTGTCCCAGTCCCTTATTTCAGTGGTGCCCACTTTCTTTGCCACTTCAGTGATTCTGTTTTCACTGTCTTTGCCTTTGACTCTTGTCACAGTACTGTCCCCAGACCGACAGGGACTAGGCCTTTCTGCTCTAGCATCTATATATGTGTGTTTCGAAGGCAGCACCATGATGTCCGGTGCTAAGAACTGCAGCAGGAACTCCTCCTTCTGTGGTCATATATCCAGATGGAAACGCTGATGATGTTTCCTGAAGATTCAGGGTGACAATCCGAGTTTGGTGGTAAGAAAGGGAAAACAAGAAATGCAGCATAAATCTTCTGAAGGGACATGCTGCTTGACCAGCAAAGCCTGAGTGAGCCTGGGTCCACGAGAAGGGAGCTTTTGGCAGTTTCCCCACACTGGCAGGTGGTGTTTTTGCTCTTTCGAGAGCAGCTGAAATTTGAGGGTGCTTTGTGAGCAGGGCAGGTGGTCGCGTCCCTGTTCTGTACCTCATCCTGCGAGATGGGCAGAACAGACTTGATACAGGTGATTCAGCCTGTGCCTTCACTGTGCAGTTAGATCTTTAGTGGTAGAAGGAAGAAGCTGGTTGGAGGTTTCAAAGCTGCCATAGCAGTTGGTCTCCTAAACCAGTGACACCTGCTTTAATAGTTGCGTTTTGTCTAATCATGTGAGGAGATGGCTGAAAAACGAGGACAGAAGGGTGCCCTGCTTCTCCCCCAGCTTTACCAAAATTATGAGAAACTCCTATTGTTGCACTCAGGTGATCATAGGATATTGTACTTAAATGTACAATGTACTTAATGTACTTAAATGATCTGCTCACCTTGCTCCCCAAATAGTCAGCTTCCTCACCCTGCAAACTGCCCAAGGGCGCGATAAGTAGGTTAATGCTTGCTTTAGGGTTAGCCTGAGGGTGAGAGTTCCCCGTAGGAACAGCAGAGTTGTGTTTGCTTTGTGTGTGCGCTTGAGTTCATGTGCGGGGAAGCCTTCAAGGTGAATGGATACCTACTGCTCCAATTTCATTGTTGTGTGCCCCTTCCTCCTCATTTCTGCCCCAGCAATGCAAACCTGCATAGCCTTGTGGCTGATTACCACGTGGTCACTTTGCATAACAGGCCTGCTTACTGTGTTAATTCTGTGTTCATTGATGCCTTGCGTCGTTATTTACAGTTTTGACTCCCTTGTTTGGGAGCAAGTGCAAAGAGCAAGGGACAAGGACAGAGAAATAGAAGAAATGCAAAAGGTGGAGATTACATGTCTGGCTGCGATTTGCATGCTGCAAACGTTAATATATTACAGCCTGGAGAAATGGCTATTGCTGTGTCTCCTGTTTCCAAGACACAGCCTATGTGCTGGGTTCCCTCACGGTTCTCTGCACTCAGAATCCGGAGCACAAGTCACAGGCAGCTGAACATCTTCTTGAAGGGGATCAAGACAGCCCAAGGCATCTCTTTGGGGCTTTGAAGCCAGGTAGCTCAGCTCAAAGCAGGCAGCACTAATGCAGCTCCCAGAAAACTGATTTCAGCTCCTTTGTGTCATCCTCCACCTCCCAGCCAGGGAATCCCTCGGCGGCACTCTCCAGGGCTAAGGAGTTGCCCTTGTGCCCTTTGTGCACTGCAGCAAGCGCAGCCGCTGGGAAGAGCTATGGGAGAGGCAAACTCAACTGCACATCTCAGAGGCTGGTTGGCTTGGTCACTTCTTGCCTCGTGCTTGGAGAGAAAGGCTGCCAGCTACACAGGGAAGAAGCCCCACAGGCCAGACACTTACTGAGATCCAGAAACAAGATCTCTTCTTCGTGCTCTGTGTTTGCTCACCGCTAGCATCCTGCCCATCTATTTAGACGGGGGTTTACCTGGAGTAGTCATGTACCCAGCTCTTCCATGGTACCTTGTGTTGTTTCATAAACTGTCTCCTGAAAGAGTGAGATGGGCCTAACTGGCACTGCTTTGAGCCTTTGACCTCTGTGTTCTCCACAGAGCCCTCTTACATCAGGGCCGACTAGCGTAGGGAGGAGCAGGTTGTTGTATCTTTTTCCTCCAGCTGTTTCTTATGAATCTGAATGACACTCATTTTCAATTTCTATGAGTCCTGCGGCCCTCATGCTGGTGCCCCAGGAGGATGTATGGATATCTCCCTGGACCAGGACTTGCAGCCTGGATTCAGTTCTCTGCCAGACCAGGCATGGTGAGGCAGACAGGACTAAGATTTTCCTTGGGATGGTGATGTACTGAATATTTCAAACAGGTTCGGTCAAGAGAGACTTGTCTGTGACCAGGAGTAGGCTGTTTGCTGAAGATTAGAGACTGTTACGCTGCAGAAAAGGAATGGGACCAGAGATTTAAGTCTGTGTTTTGTCTTCTGCATAACCTAGCATACACAGAGCTGATGCCTTGTTGCAGAACCTAGCTCTGACACGCTTTCTGTCTAGCTGCTCAAGCCCTGACTCAGCCACCAAGGCCACATCTCAGTTTTCCATTGTACTTTTCCCGTAGTGGTTTCATTTCTTTTTTGCTTCAGCCTCACTTTAACTTCAGCAAATGATGGTGCAAGAAGAACTGAGGTTTCAGGTAATTTTTAAAGAGCAACTTATTTGCTGGTCAAACATTCAACTCAGGTAAGCAAATCACAGCGAGAAAAAGGCAGAAGAGGAGGTATGTTCTGCCTGCTTTCAGTTACCATCTCTCTGCTCCAAGTGACCTTGAGCTTAGGCAGTCAGCTTCAGAGCAGCATAGCTCTTCCCATGCTCAGCTCCTTGATCTGTGTATTGAAAGCTGAGTCCTGGAAGAAAGCCTGTGTGGTGACACTGATGACACAGGGGGTACAATGCCGGCTCCTCAGCAGTGGCGTGTCTGAAATGGTGTTGTCAGAGGTGGAGGTGAGATTCCCTGATAGGCATCTAGCTGGAGGTATTCCTAGAGGGAACAAGAAGGTTGTGGTGGGGAAGCAGGAGTGAGAGAGCTTGGGACCAGAGAGAGGAAGCAGAGTGCTGTGCTGTTACAAGTGGGAATGAAGTACTCTTGTTCAAAGCGATTTGAGTCATTCATACTGTAGCAGGAGCCAACGGAAGCACTTCTGATTCACAAGACTGGATTGTTTCTTTTCTGGAGTATCCTGGTTTGCACAGACTGTCACATTGGATTGACTCATTCTATATTCCCATTTGCACCCTCAAGTCAGGTCCTTTCATTGTGCAGTTGGGGAAGCCATCAGTGAATACGCTGATGGATGTTTTAAATGCAGTAAGTGACCAGGAAGGGTGCTAATGGAATCCAGACAGGAGCAGCAGGGATCCCGGTTGCATGGGTAGTCTGCAGAGTCCGGCATGGTTTGCGGGTGCTCAGACACTGCTCTAATGTTAACTGGCCAGCTCTACCTGCAAAGACAAAGACCCAGCCAAGCCCAGCAGAAAAAACTAGACCAAGGCTGCAGGATGTTCCCCCACAAAATGTTGAAATACCTAGTGAATTGCCCTACACTAGAATATTTTAAGACTTTTTAAAATAAAGCAAAGAATGACTCTAAGCCTGCTAAGTAAACACCAAAGCACAGGGTGTGAATGTGCTCGTTCTCCTTAGACATGCATGCAAACACCCAGAAAGTGCCAATATCAACACGTTCAGTAGGTGCAGGGATCTAGGTTGCAGAAATAGGAGTTGCCCAGACCTCCCTCCCTGCAGAGCAGTAGTCTGCCCCTTCAGAAAAGATTTGAAGAAATCCTGTGGATTTTTCAGTGGTTTATCCTTAGATTTTCTGTTTATTTTTGTATAACTAAGAATTTTCTATTTGCTCTGTGGTTTGTTCTTCTTCTTTGATGCTTCTTTGAAGCATCATCCATGTTAAAACTTGAATTGTCTTTAAAAATGAATTAAGTGGTGTGAAACCCTGTCTAAACATTCTTATCTTCATTTAAAAGAGGCATGCATTGATTAATTACCAAATTAAGCTACTCTGAACTCAAATTAAGAGTTTGCACTAGATTTTGCAACAGTTGCATTAAATCTTTTTAAACTGATTTTTAAGTGATGCTGGGTTTATCTTAGACAAGGCTTTGATTTCAGTTCTGCCATGCTTATATGCTTTTCCTTGCATTATTTTTTCATTTCTCATGCCTTCTTCCAGTTCCCTGCCTCCCAGCCCTCTGTTCTCACCCTCCAGTGCTGTGGATTTTTTTTTCTTCCTAGCTTCTCCCTTTTCCTGCAGTGTCACCAGTAACTTGCTCCTGTTCTTCTGGTCTCCACTATCCTGGCTATCAGTAGCACGTACCTGCAGGTCCTCTCCCCTTTCTTTGAAATCTGTGGAGTCTGTTTTGCTCCCCTGTGGAGGGCACAGATATTATTAAAGAAAGGACAGGCTTACCTGTGTCTCTTGACAATGCACAACAAGGAAGGTGCTAAGTGGGAGTGACTGCAAAATGCAAGAACGAATGCTGGGCATCTTTTCCAGCAGCACCTGTCGCTTTCACAGGTGTGTGGGGCGCTGCCATTGAGGCACGGAAGCAGAAAGCTGGGTGTCCGCAGGCCACCGTGAGCCATGGCAAGTGTGGGTGTCAGGCTGGCCAGGGCAGGGAGCGTGGGGCAAGGATGGGAATGCAGTAGAGCTCATTTGGATGACATCGGTCATGCCTCGCGCATCAGGTTGCCCTGTTATAGTGCTGCCAGACTAATTCCAAAAAAGGAAAAAAAAAAACAAAATATGTCAGTGATTTTGAATTGCAAATTTGGGTGTTCAAAAGCTATGAAATGAGAAATTTGAGGTGCTTACTGCAACATGAATCCACCCATGTTGGACATGAGTAGCATTTCCTATTTCTGCTCAGAGTTCTAAATACATGCCTCAGTTAAAACAGATGTCCAAGCAGCTATGGCTGACCAAAACAGGGTTAGGGAGGAAAACAGGAAGGGTTTTGCTATGGTCGTTGTTACAGACTTTGACTGTGGCAAGGTAAGGTTAAAAGTGTGCCTAGAACTATGTATTCAAAGTTAATTTACTATTTAAATTTTAATGTTTGAAGTTCCCGTGTTTAATTTCTGTGTAAACATTAACTCGTATTGTCACATAAAGGCAGTATTGACATTTTCTATTAAAAGATTCTCTTTCTCATTGCTTGCCACTTCTTTACCCACTTTAAACCTGAAAGTTTCTACACTTGTTTTTGTCTTGGCATGTTTTTTCTTAAGTATTTTTGGAAAAAGACAGTTTTACCAAAAATTATTTTAGCAGAAAAATATACCTGACTTGACTGGGGGGGGAAGACCTTACAGATATTTCCTTGAAAAACACAAGTCTATGTGCTTCAATGTAAAGATTTCAGTATTCTTGCCAGAAGTATTTTAGCAATGTGCTGCACCTTGCCTTTAGAATTAGCCTTAACTTTGACATTTCTAACCCTCCAGCCCTGCTGGGAGTGCCTGGGATTCTCTTCCACCCCCATTCCCCACGGGCTCTGTCTGTGTCTGAGGACACTAGTCCCACGCCCTGGCTGCATTCCCAAATTGTAAAACTTGGTATGACAGTGCAACTTCAGTTCAGCCTCTTTGTTCATATTCCTTACACCAGTGTTCTCTGATGACGTGCTGTGTGCATGGTTACTGCTCTGTGGATGGATCAACGCATGGCCAAGATGGTTGTCGTTTGTGGGATTTCTCACCCAGCTGTTGTGGAAACCTGAAAGTGTTGAATGAATGACAGGCAGTGGCTTGGGAGTTGTCTCCACAGGGAATTGCTTTTAGTAACAGGTACCGCCGTGGGTTTGCTATGTTGCTGGAGACAGTGGACGAGCCAGGACTCTCATAGACAGCTCTAATTGTCCTTATCTTCAAAGTTTTCAACTTGGAACACAAAGGTGTTTCTTTGTAGAATTGCTGAGAGCTCACAGTTTGGCTTGAAACATATGAAATGCTATAAAGTTGTTAAGTGCTTCACAAATCAGAACTAGACACCTTGAATCAAGCACCTAAAATTAGAGGACACACCTAGTGCTTGAATCTCTCTCTGCCTCTATTCTGCATTTGTGAAGTGAAGATAATAAAACTTTTTCCTCACAGGGGTGCTCAGGTAATGCTCCTGGAGAATTTGAATGATGATGAATGTCATAGAAATTCCAAGAAAGAGATTAATAACAATGTTCTGCGTGAGGTTTGAAAAGTGTGTACTAAATGCAAGTTGGAGCCACACACTAAGTTGTGAGAAAGAAAAGGAAATACTGATTACCTTTTCCATGCACGTTATCCACCTTGTGAATGAGTAAGTCCAGGATCATTTATTGGAGACCATATCATGTGCTTATACAGAAAGGCCCAAATTAGGCTGGCAACCCTAATTCTGTCATATCCAGTGTTCTAATAGTGTCTTGTAATTGTAGTGTTTTTCTAAAATAGTCCTACTGTAGGAAAATTTTTTAAATTAAGAAATCACATCTATTCTCATGCATGTTTCCGTACTTAGTCCAGCTAATGAAAACTGCAAGGGTTAGGCATTCTTTGAAAGCATTCCTCAATAGTAAATGTTAACAGAGACACCGGAGCATTCTCCTAGCTATTAATCTGCAGATAATAGAAGGTCCATTTCTTAAGTACACACAGAAAAGGAGAAGAAGAAATACTGGCTATGACACAAAATGAATTGTCTTCCTCTGTGCCCTTGTAACCTAGGGCATGTAGTGCAGGCTGCCAGCCATTGCGTTACAGATTTAAAAGTGCTGGAATCTCTCAGTTCTTTAGCAGGTTGCCTGATGGATTGGTGAGTAATGTACTTGAAGAGTGCATTACTAAGCCCCAGACTAATGGCTAGTTCTTGCCCATGGCTTTTGCTATAGATCATTCATCGTGCTATTCATAAGCTCTCTGCCAGTCTGTGTCTGGCACTTGTGCTGCTGCTGCTAACACCATTTGCCTGATGAATTCTGCACGAACACCCCCCACGTTTTCAGAAAGCAAGTGGTAAACGAGAAGTAAAGAGTGAGTCACAGTTCTGGAGCAGTTCTCCTCATGCTCTTTCGGAGGACACGGTAAAGGATAAGGTGACGGACGTGATACTCACTCACCCAGTATTACTAGCACAGCAGCCTGTAAAAAACATCTGGGGTTTCTGCACACCACAGGGCATCTTCCTATCACTTTCTGAGGAATTTGTGCCTGGGAACTTTGCTTTCCTAGGAAGACTGATGTTACAGGCCATGGTCAGATAGAAAAGGGAAGGATAGGTGATTGGGTTGCTGAGTATGGTTCTTTGAAAAGGAACAAGTTAGTTTCTCTGATGTGTGCTCTGGTGGGCTAGAAAGAGATGCCTCGATGTAGTTATAAAGATTTGGCTGTTGTGCAAGTTAAACAAAGGAGAACCAAGCTTCACAGAAAAGAGCATCTCCAGGGTTGGCTTCTGGGCTGGCTTTGGTGGACAGGGCAGGTGTGTGCAGAGATGAATGAGTTACCCTGCGTCCAGTCCCCACCTGGCTTTGGAGGTTTTCCTCCTCCTTTGATAGTAATAGGACTGCAGGATAACTGTCCAGGAGTTGTGGCTCCCTGGTGTGGTTGAGACTAGCTGGACCCCTTTCTGCTCCTTTCACTTGGACCACTGCACAGCCATGAGAAAACTGCAATCCAGTCAACTATCAATTTAAACTGGTGACCCATGCCACCTCCAGTTGTTTGAGTCATCCAGGACCCTTTCCAATTCCCAATTCCAGTCTGGTAGCTTTGCCGATAGAGAAGGTTTAAGCCTTGCTCTGCTATTCTGTGCTCTTTGGCTTTGTATTTTTGCAAGAAGTTACTTAAAAATAAACTTCTGCAGTTCTTTATTAACATATTCCCGATGAGCTTATGGAAAGGATGAAGCCTTCATCCTAAGGAATTTCCTCTACAGCAGATGAGGAAAGGTCTTCAGTTCCAGTAGCACTACAGAACTAGAAATAACCCAAACTGAGCAACAAACACTTTAAATTTTCTTATGTACTCCACATGTTAGGAATGTCATACCTTTTGAGGGGATAGTAGTAATGACATCAATGTCCTTGCGGTGCTAGATATTATATTCTTTCAGAGAAAGACCTCTTTTTACCAGGGCTGTATTTCTTTATGCACTTCAGATACAGCTTGGGCATCTTTTCATTGCCCCAAGCAGGAAGCAAATTCCAGTTCTTTGTATTATTCACATTAATTCTGCAATCCAAAAGTCTGAGGGTGTTTTGCATACAGAAACAGGTGGAGGATGCAGAGGGTTGCAGACAAAGACAATGCTTCTAAGAAGGAGTATGGTATAAACCCAGAAATTCCCAGTGAGTATTGTCAATCGGTTTATTTGCATGCTCTTTTGGAAGATGTTTCTGGTAATAAAGCGTCATCAGTCTGTTATTTCTTTTGACCAATCTTTCTCTTTCTCAACCTGCCTATATAAAACCTTATAGTGGCCTATATTTAACTGGGAATATCCTCTGCTTGTTTCCTATCTTCTAGCTTGAGTTTTCTTTCTTTAACAAGCACAACAGCATGCTGCTCTATCTTCAAAGAGGAAATTAATTCCGTCCGCAAAAGGGTCAAGTGCTAGAAAGTGCATAGCAATGCAGTTTGCATGGCAGGATCCAGGAGATATGATGCTAATAAGATTCTAAGATGAGAACAGCAGACTGGCTCTGGGGATTCAGATGAAGGGTTCTGTAAATTTTAAAAGAAATGGTCTCCAAAAACTAATGATGTCTGCTTTCCAATTCATTAATAATGTGGAGCAGGGAGATGGGAGTGAGAAGCAGGCCACGCTTTGAAATATCAAAATGTAACAAGGAAAAAAACAGCGAGAGCTCATCTCATCGGGGTCATAAAGCTGGGAGAAACAGGCAGGCTGCAGGGGAACATAGTGTCGGTGCCTAGAGGGAAGGAAATTGCACTGTATGTTCTGCTATGTGTAATTTATGCACAGACTCTTTGCCAATGTTGATGTAAAATTTCTATGCTGAAAACGATGTTGCTGTATTGACAGAGCTTTTTCAATGTTCTTGTTTAAGGTGACTTACGACACAGGATGTCTGATGGATTTTAAAAACATATCTGAATTGTCTTAGCATATTTACAAATGACTCTTGGTAAACGTTCCCCTTCACCTTTTTGCATTGCATGCACGAAACTGAGTAACAAGAACCTGAACCTTGTTTGTAGTTAATAGTGGAAGAAAACCCCTCAGGCAAAGCCTAATGAACCAAGAGCAATTCTGAGCTTTCCTCTGTAATATCTGGAGAGATATTGTGCCTTTCCAAGGGCTGCCTGGACACATTGTGTGACCTTGCTGCTTTACATCATGAAAATTTTCCATTACTGGTATAGTGTTTGCATGGAGGTGCTATTGTGCAGATATTATGCTAGAGTCTCTCCCTTATGTGTGCAGTTCGCAGCTAATAGAAAATGTCTGTGCTTGAATGGTTCCCAGAGTGGGAAGGTGTGCAGCGGGAGGATTTAGCTCTGACTTTTATTTTGACAAAGCTATTATGATTTGTAGAGTGAGGTTAAGGTTTTCCTCCTATCTTCTCTTTTTATCTGTGTGATATTTTCTCATCTCGCCTCTAAACCTCCCGTCAGTGATGACTGGTGAGGTTCTGGGGAGCCGCCTGCGCCGCAGAGCCTCACCACCATCTGAAGCTCTTTGGAGCCAGCCTGCAGCCTGCTGGCTGGGCAGCGCTGGCCGCAGCGAGCCTGGCCCCCGGGCACAGGGCAGGGGCTCCGCTGCCAGCCCTCAGCCTGCGGGACTACCGCTGTTGGAAGCCGCTGCTGCCGCTTCCTTGGGACTCAGTGCCGGCACACTCCGGCTGTACCTGCTCACTCCAGGTGCAGCGAGGGTCACCTGCCATGACCACTGCGCTGCCCCTCTTCATCCCAGGCACTCTGCTTGGCCAGGGGGTTTGACAGAGTATTTTTTAGCCCCAGTAAGACCAGTGTCTATTCTTTGCTGCATTGTGCCGCCCTGAAGCTTTTTTCTTGTGGTCTGCTTTCACAGCCTGCAGGTCCCATCTGTTTTCTTTAGCTTGAGTCACACTGTCTCAGCAGCAAGGCATGCTCAAGACAAATAATTTCTCTTGGGGACAGGAGTTCAACGGAATGTTTAGTCAGTGGTAGCATGTGCTTGGGTACTCTGTCCTCTCAGAAGAGCTGTTTTCATGAGTGCTTCTGCTGAGTTGCAGAATCAAGAGTGTCTGGCATGTGGTGGGCGATTTTTGGGACATAGCTCAAGTCTGGCCAGGAGGCTTGAGCTGAGTTTTGTTTTCTTGCTAAAGCCACAGCCATGGAAGTGGGTGAAGTGGGGCTCTGCATCATGTCTGCAACATGTTCATAAAACAGGTTTCTCTTGTAGTGTTTATAAATGCTGTGTATTTCTTCATCAGGATACCACGGGGTCCTCAATATTGACAGGTATGCCTCAGTTGTCCCTAGAGCAAACCACAAATGCATTGGCACCAACTTCAAAAGCCACAGCCTTCACCTGTGTTTTTTTCTGCATGTTCGTGGTCTCCAGTGAATCAGCCCAACTTTACAGGCATTCCCATGAACTGCAGGGATGATACAGCCATGTGTATCAAATCTTCTACTTTCCTCATATTTGCGTCTTAAATGTTTCCTTAGAGAAGAGCTGGGGAATTTGTTTCCTCGGGAAATTTCAAGATAGATTGATAAGAATTTTCTTGAAGGTTTTCCAGTGAAGTTCCTGCTTGTTATTCAGTTTCTCAGCACAAGGTTACAGAATGACTTGCCTGCAGTCACATAGTCGGTCGGTGGAGCAGACGAGAGTTCACAGCTGCTTCAGTGGAGGTACAGTTGTGTGCATCAGGACTGTCTTATGGCATTGGTAAAGATATGAAAAACAGCTGGTATATGGAGGCCTTTTTCATTGATGTTTTTCACCTAGCCACTTAGCAACTGAGTTGTTTTCTGTGTCAATGATCTTCCAGCAGAAATCATTCTGGCTTGGAGCTTGGCAGTAACATTACTGTAGCCACCAGGACCTTGGCATAAGCACTTATATTTTTAAGGTCTTTGCTTATGGTGAAAGGGAAATGAGCCAGCATTCCAGAGTAAAATATAAAGATTTCATAAACCCAAATTTCCTGAGTTCTGTGCCCCAGGTAGACTGACCAATGTGTGATGACCACCTCAAAAAAGTTATGCATTCCTTTCTGATTTGCATCAGTTTGCTGCTGACTGCTTTTTCCAAACTTTTATCTAAAAGATGAAAAAAAACCCTAGGTTTTGCTGGAGGTAAAATAAAAGGCCAAGTGGTTGTCCCTGTTCAAAACCTAAAGCTTCTGCTCTAATTTGGAAGCCTACTGCTGGAGATGTTCCCCAGTCTTCCTGAGTGACAAACATGTCCTGTCCCCATCAAGCTGCAAAAGCCTGCAAAAAAGAACAAACTACAAAATGAGACATCTAAATTTCTGTAAATGTGTAAATGAGATGTCTTCTATAATCAAGGCATTCAGGCTTGAAACAGCCTGTGGAATCCTTTTGAAATGCAGTAGGAAACACTAGAAGCCAATGAGCTCTCTGATACTCTGAATGTTGTACTGGAACTTGCTCTCCAGGTGAGAAACCCATCTCTTTGTCCCTGTGCTGTAGTTTCCAGTGCTGCACACTAGCTTTGTGCTTGCAGTAACAGTTAAGGTTGCCTGCATTCCTTGAGCTTACAGAAAAAGTAGACAAAGATACAGCAAATAATGCCTGTGATCTTACTGTCTCATAGCACCCTGCTTAGGGAGAGCTGCAGTTGTGTTTCTCATCCTGTAGCTGCTCTTTGCAGTCTGAATGCTCTCATCGAAGAAGAAACCTCAGCAATCCTGAATAAACTGTTCTGAGCATTTTAAAATGGCATCTTTAAATAGACGAGACGTTTCTGAGTTTGTGATGCCGTCACACTAGTGACATAATCTACACCTCTGCTGTTGCACAAACCAGGCTTAGTCTGGCTCACACACTGGCTGAGCTGTCAGAAGACAGCTTTTCTCTGCACTTAGGCAGTTAGGGAGGTCTGAGGGTTTGGGGGGCTGTGAGATCGTCACAGCATTCAAAAGCTCTGGGTACATCCTTCCATTTTGACAATGAATCATTGATAACTACTCATGTGATGGGACTCTTCAACAAGTTTTGCAGCTAAGTTACCTTTGTACCTTATGTAGTAGTATTTTTATCTAGATCATGTTTCTTTAACTTACACACATAGTGTGAGACCGCATCAGAAACTTTTATAAGGTCAAGATACATGGCATCTGTTGTATCTCTTCTATCTACAACCTTTTACCGTTTTGTGGAAGGAACTTAGATAGATTAGAGAAGATTTGTTATTGACAAATCCATGTCGGTTGTTAGCCATCTCCTTGTTATCTTTCAGGTGCTTACAAATTGTTTAATTACTGGTTTGTCAGAAATTGGAGCTAAGCTGACCGTTCTATAATTCTCTGACTTCTTTTTTCTCTACCCCCTTTTTATAGGCAGACACTATGTTTGCTGTTTGTCAGTCTTCCAGTAGTTCATGAGGTCTTAGGTGCTCTTAAACTGCTTCAGTCAATTCTTTACATACCCTACACTGGGATTCCATAGACATAGATAGGTGGAAAATATCGAACTTGTAACTGCCCACCATACCTGTTCGAGTCTGAAATCCTGCCTCTTTGTCCTTGATATTAACTGTGATGGCCATCTTTTTACTGTTGACCTTTTAGACAAGACTGGAATAAGGTGCTATGAAAGACTGGTCTTCTTAGCATCATATGTCAATAATTGTACCATTCTGTGGAGGAGCAAGCCAACTCTTTTCTTAGTCTTTCCAGTAAATGCATACTTACCACTTTTGATTTCCGTTGTTGGTTGCACCTCATGTTGTGCCTTCTTGTTTTTTCTCTCCACTTACTCCTGCTTTCACACTTGTCCCTAGAAATCTGGTTGTTTCCTGTTTGTGTTTGTAGTCACTGTTGAGCTCATGGTTTAGCTGAGTTCATTTCGCACTACGCTCATAGCACTTCCTTTGCACAATACCTTGAACTGGTGCAGTTAACAGCATTCTTCTGAGGAACTATCCCCTGATACATTAATGTTTCAGTCACATGAGGCATTATACCAAGTCTTCATTAATCCATTCAATTGTATTATTTAGCATTAATTAAGACTTAGAATCAGAAAATCACAGAATACTAGAGGTTGGAAAAGACTTCAGGAGGTCTGCAGTCCAACCTCCTGCTCAAAGCAGAACTAAACTCAAAGTTAGATAAGGTTACTCAGGGTCTTGTTCAGTTGAGTTTTCATCATGAAACCTCCTCAAAGGACTCTGAGATAGTGAGCCAAGTGCAGGAGAAGTGCTTGCTGGAGACCACAGCACAGTCCCAGGAGCTGTACCTCAATGTCAGACAGTTACTGTTCTGATTTGCTGTGTTCCTCTTTGTACACAGCCTGTCTTTCATCTTCTTTTTCTGGGCTTCCCCTCACTTACATGAGGGTGTACGTGCATGTCAATGAAGAGTGTAGTTATTTTACAGCTTGTACTTCCCCTTCCTCAGCATCCAGGGTTTTGTAAACCCAACTGATGCTTATGGGAGCTGAAGACATCCATCGCTTCTGAAAACCAGACCCTCTGCCTGTCACTTCAGAGTGTGCCCGATAACCTGTATTTCATGTGTCATTACCTGATATGCTGGTTGGAGATGAGGGATGCTGCAGTAAGAGGAGATGAGTGGTGGGAGGAACATATCTACACCCTTCATGTGGTGAGTCAGGATGCAGGCACATTGGGCAGGGAAGATTTATATATTCTGAGCTGCCTACTTGTAGATTTCTTGTTTCATCACAAAACCTTGAATTTACCATTGAGGAGGGAATTCAGAGATCTGCCAGAGGGCTTGTGTCTTGGTGGTATTCAGACGTTGCCTTATGATCCTTTTTCCGCTCCTTTTCACACACACAGTGTCTCCCCAGCAGTTCGCTTTCTAGCACTTCACACCAAGCAGGGCTGTCTGATTATTCCTCGTGACGGGTGTAAAAATGCCTGGGCCCATGGCAGCCTTACTGCAGAAAATCTCTTGTGAAGAGTGAGCTCTCATTTCGGATAACGAGCCAGATTTCTGTCAAAATCTGTACCGGACTGACTCGTCGTCAGGCCAACATGCCGAGGGATAAGCCATGGGCCAGTCGGCACATGGATGCTGGCGCCTGTACTGCTTTTGCAGCTGTACCTGGGGATGGGGGTTTATCCCCTGTCTTTCCCTCTCTCTCAATTGAATCTACTGCAGACACTTTTGAAAATCTAATTACAACATTTAATACTATGAATTGCTAATTTGTGGGAGAGAGGTCTACAAAGAGCCTTATAAGTAACAGCAGAATGAAATGGGCTCTGCTTCCTCCTGCGTTTTCATGTACATCTCAGATTCGCATTGCTGAAGCTGGTTCCTGCTGACACTGCCCTCCACAAACCTCTCCTCTCATCACTGTGCAAGGCTCCCTGCGCATTTCCCAGCCCTTCCCAGGCAGGGAGAGACATTTGCTGTTCCAAGCAGTGCTAATGCTTTTGTTGGATCTTTCCTTCTGAAGCTCAGTAGAAGCTGTTGACTCTCCCAAGCCAGTCCAGGAGACAAGCGTTACAGGAGCAGGATTACTAGGTGGAGGTAACGAGGGGTAGGAATGACAGGTTTTGTGACAGGACAATGCAGTGTCACAGATCCCTCTGGGACAGCAGCCAGCCAGGCTACGCAGAGTCCCAGCGTGGCATTGCGTGAGCCTCTGAAACCTTTCTGGGCCTCAGTTTCCCCATTTGAGAGAACAGTGGTAGTACATGTGTGCCCCACTGGGCTGGCAGGACTGTGCTCTGCAACACCCCATCCTTTGGGTCCTCCACCTCACCACTGGTGTCCAGGACGCCTCTGCTGCTTTGGAGGCTGCTGCAGCATGTGCCACCTGCTTCAGGTGCTCCATGGAGCCCTGGAGATGTGTATCAGCTGTCAGGGACCATGGGCTGAGGCACTGCTCCTCACCAAGACCCGGCGACAGTGGCATCAGGAACAGCCAGATGATCCAGCCCCATCTGGGAGCGCAGATATGGCAGTGACCAGCTCTGTCACAGATCCTAGATAGGCCGCGATTCCACAGCAGGACTCTGTTCTTATGACAGATAACCAAAGGCAGATTTTCTTTTAATTAAATATGAAAATCTATAATGCAGTCAGTATGATGCCTCCTGGTATGTTTATTTTTATACCCCATTTATTTGCTTTTGTTCTCAACATATGCTTTCATTATGAGGGAGATTTTTATACTGACCATCTGTGCATTACAAATGAATTTCAGATAGGACTGAAGGACTTGCCGAGGAGGATAGAGGTCAGTTGAGTTTTTTTAATATCTGAGTGGAAATGGGTGTCATTTACAGTTGTGGAATAAACACACCAACTAGTCTCATTCTTAAAATAATATTGAAATTGCAAAGTTTACGTTTTTAAGCTGTTGTCTTTAAGTTTCAGGATTACCCGGCTTTTGAGATTAGTGAAGTATTTCATACCTCATATAGTTAATCTTTCAGTTTCTGTCTCTACACTGAGAAAAATATATTTATTGTTTCAATAATATTCTGCCTACATTTTAATATTTTTCTCTGCAGCCAGAAGGCACAAAAAGCATTTAATTTCCCAGCACCAAAGGTGATGGCATTTATCTGTCTGTTTGTGTAACTGTAACTGTAGTTCTGTCCAGTTTCAAGTCCTGGGGAACGGCTTAGACATTCCCAGGCAGAGCCTTGTGGATGTCAGGAAAACAAGAAGGGAGCATGCCAAACCCTGGCTGGCAAAGTACCTAGATCTGTGCTTGTGTGCAAAGAAAAGGGCTGCTGCTCTCTCAAGCCTTGTCTCTGCGCTACCTGTCCTCTTGGCATGGTTTAATATGATGAAACATCCCGCACATCCATCTCCCTGCTGGGCACTCGCTGCCTGTATGAGCCCTGCAGCCTGCATTTGTAACATACGGTTGTGGAAGGCAGCAGTACCTCTGTATCTTTGCGTAGAAATGGAAAGCACTGCTGGCCAGCTCTCCCCCCTCGCTGCCAAGGAGCAGATTTAGGGGCACGGTGGAAACCCAGTCCTCTTGCCCAGCGGAGCAGCACCAGCAGCGTGGGCAGTCACAGTGGGGAACCACAGGTCTTGCTGCGAGTCCGAGCTCTGTGGAGTGAGCTGTTTGGCAGGACTGCAGGAGTCTCTTCCCTTGACTCCTTCAAGCTTTTAATTCCTCTGTGTCTCCCAGCTTTTACCCCTCCTTCCTCTTTGCCTTGTTATTTTTACTTTTGACCACTTTTTTATGCTCTCAGGTCAAGGGTTTGCCCTATGCAAAGAAAAAGCTTAGTCAAAAATTAGGAGATTTAATCAAAGCTTCTCCAGACAGCATGAACAATCACCAAACATTGAACTGGACAAAATGAAAGGCCATTGAAATGGAAACGGAGAGTTACACAAATCTCCCTTAGCAAAGAACTTGATGCCATTTCCACCACCCCACGTGCCACGCTCATTACTGCAGAGACTGTGGGTGAAGCCTGGGGGGGGCAGGCAGCAGTGTGGCAAGGGCACAATCACATAGCATTTCTTCCTTCCAACCCTACAGCCAATGCCACCGCTGTCAGTGACGTGTCCAGGGGCTGCAGGAGTTTGCAGGGAAAGCTCTCCTCTGTCCTGTACCCCACACTCAGGACATGCTCACATGCTTCAGGCTCTGGCATGCCCTGAGTGTGGCATTCCTACGATGAAGGCAGCAACAGGAGTGGGGGGAGCTTTCCTGACCCCAGAGGCTCACTGGCATATCTCTGCCTTGAGGCATTGGAGAAGAAACACCCATTCCTGGTGGCTATGAAACCCCATCTTCCCCCATGCTGCAGGCACATTCCCAAAGCCCAAAGTGCCAAGTTGAGCTGAAGGACAGGGCCATCTTGAGCACTGCTCTGCTGGGCAGCTGTCCTTGGAGCTCAGCAGTGGGGTGCAGGTTGGGGCAGATGTGCTCTGCTTACTGCAGGGATGTGCAGTTCTTTTTCAAGAACTGCACTAGATTCCTCTCTAACAAAGAGTGTGTGCCTTTCCTATCCTTTCTTGTCATTTGCTTGCATAGCATCATGTGCCCCATACTAAGCATGTGAACAACAGCAAGAGAGTTCTCCCTCATTTCCCACCCAAAGAAGCAGTAGGTTTCCCATCTCCTCAGGCCAACGCTCAGACTGTATGACCTCCTCTCCCTTCAGCTGCTGGCTCAGTACTCACAGCTTTCACGGCCCTCCCTTCGCGTGATTGCAGGGCTAGAATCAGGATTTGCCTCTCCAAGCTCTGCATGGTACCTTGTAAGGAAACCAAGGTCCTGGTGTGAGAGGCTGTTCTGCCTGCTGTCCCTCCAGACATGGTGGGCCTGGTTTTAGTTTGGATGTCTGTGTGCAGCACTGAGACTCGCTGCAGCAGCCGGTGCTTAGCTTAGGGCATCAGTTGTTTGCATGCAGGAGACCCAGGAGAGCATAGCGAGTGCCAGTGCTCTGCAAAATAGGTGTATTGTGACTGTCTGCGGTGCCCTGCATAGGTGCCCATGAGCAGAACGTAACGTGCCTGTGCGGGAACCTGTCAGATTCAGGCTGCTTGTAGGCAGCATTTGACCTCTGCCTCTTCGGTCACAGTGCCCTTCCTCCTGGGGCAGGCACCACGCTCCTGCCTGCACCGTTGTGCGGCAGAGGGTTGCGTGAGCTTTGTGCTCCCGCTGTTGGGTTCCTATCCTGGTGCTGGTATTTTGCAGCTGAAGCCGAGTGAGGCAGAGACAATGTGCTCGAGAATTCTGTCTGAGGGGAGTTTGGGGAGGGGGAGAGGGAAAAAGGCTGTTAGATCTATCGCTGGCAATTTAGATTCAGAGACATTTCATCTGCAGTTCCCTCAAGTGTTGAATTGAATAAAACCAGCAGCAGCAGTGGAAAAGGAGGTGGGGGAAGGGCTCTGAGCACTCTCGGCTAAACAAAAAGAGACAGGCAGCTCATAAAAAAAAAAAAGAATTGCATCCTTGGGCTGAAAATACAGATTCACAAGGAAGGGAGGAGAACGCGTGGCAGAGCCCACCCGGCGGGCAGGGAGGGCCCTGGGCAGGCGCTGCCAAAGGCTCCCAGTGTTCCTGCAGCCTGAGCAGATCACAGGATTCACTTCTGGGTTTCATGATTTTCTGTGGGTTTTTTGAAGCTCCAGTTGTAGAATCAAGCAGGAAGAACAGAGTCCCAGGCTTTGTTTGTGGTTTAAAAGAAATTCTACTGCACTTTCCAGTGCTTCGGGAGAAAAGTGCAAAAGTGAAACCGACGCGGGTCAAAAATTCAGAAGAAAAAGTAACTTAGGAGTTATAATTTTGTAAACACTTGCTGTTTGGGGCCTGACTTGTGGTTCCCAAATGCAGTGATGGGATGGCAGAACTGTCCTCATCATTAGATGTTTCCGTTTATCTGCCTTCGAGAGGGGATTGCTGCTTGGTTTTGATCTGGCCATGCATTGCAGCATTTGTTTTTCTCTGGGTCTGTCTTTCATTCCCCAGGCATCAGGTGAGGACAGCTTTCACAGAGCGGTACTCAGCCCAGCCGAGTCTGAAAGGAGAGTGGCAGCCACTTGAGAGAATTAGATTACAGCAGAGAAGAAAGTCTTGGGGTCTCTGTTGCCTTGTGTGAGTGTGGTGCCACCACTTCCACAGCGGTGCTTCCAGTGGCTTATTAGGTCTCAGAGAAGCATCAGGTGTCTCGAGGCTGACTGTGACCTTCCCTCAGGATACCCCTTGTGACACCATGGTGCTGTCTGCTTTGCTGGCGGCACAGGTCGCTGCTGGTGGCACCTCTCTTCGCTGCAGGTTTCCTGGTCACTTTCCGCCCACGGGGACCAGGCATCTCACTTGGGCGTCTCTGGGGCGGCACCCTGCAGGTCCCGCTCCAAGATGCAGCCCTTGCACCCACTGCAGGCCTCTGGCTGCCCAGCACCCTGCCATGATGGTGACGCCTGCCCCCAGCCCAGCTTGCGGGAGGGAAGGGCCTTGGGAGAGGGGCTGCTCTGGAGCAGGAGAGGGCAGGCCTTCCTCCTCCAGACTGCCCAGTCTCCATCTCAGCTTGTGCTCCTCCCCAGCCAGGGCTGTTGCTCTCCTACAGAAAAGACGGCTGCTTTTCATCCTGCTCAAGCAGTTTGTTCCCTCCAACAACCTGATAGGCTCCCCAACGCCACTGGCTCTCCTGTTGTCCTCCAGCAAGCATCGTGGTGGCTGAGTGGGGAGCAGGACTTCTCTTAAGGTGCTGTCTTACTGTTTCATCAGGTGCTGCAGCGATTTAATCCAATATAGTTGTACAGAAAACCTCCTTATGACCGGGCCAGCACAGCACTTTTACAAACGCTTACACAGCAGTAGCACAGCTGTCAGCACCTATTCAGGCACAAGGCAGAGTTCTAACATGTGTTTACTAACATGTGCTTACTGACATGTCCTAATCCCCTCCTGTTCACTAGTGTGGACACAATGTGCGGGCAAGGTTTGTATGTGATCGCAGCCCAGAATGCTCTCACGTGTGCGTGATCTGCAGGCTGCCAGAAGGGCTACGTGACTCAAGCCTTTGCTCGCCTTATCTTGCCCATCTCAGGCATAAGGCGGTTGGTGGGGTGCATGGGTTTTTACCTGGGGAATATCTAGGCCTGCCTTGAGTCCCATTAGATAACAGTACAATGTCAGGAACTGGTCTTCACCAGCGTTTACAGCAATAGTGGGGGATTACAAGAAGCCCGCTAGTGCATAATCCCAGGGCAGACACCACGTGCTCAGGCAGGACCTGTTCGCACTGCTCAGGTCCCCACGCTTACTGGCTTAGATACACGGCGAAGGGGCTGGCTGACTCTCCCCGGAAATTATTTCCTCCAAAAATATGTTCCTGCCTCAGGTGGAAAGGTAGGTCTTCTGTTTGCCTCCCCCCACCCATCTTCTTTATTGACCTCCTCGCCCCCTTATAACGCCTTAGTGACAGATCTTATGTCTTACGTTTTGCACAGCCCTGCTTCAGACCACATGCAGAGAGCACATGAACACGGCCAGCACGCCGCATCGGCCAGAGCGTGCTCCCAGCACGGCATGCCCACGCAGGGAGACCAGGTGCCGGCGTAGCACTGGTGTGTGAACGGATGCTGGTATGCAGCCTCAGGGAGAAACAGGTGCAGGAAGGCAGGTAGGATGGCACACATGGAGGCACCTGGCTTGACCCAGCTCTCCATGCTTCACCAAGAGAAGCCATTTGGATGAACAGCATGTAAAGTCGGTACCCCACAGCTGAAGTCTGGCCAGCACCAAGTTACCCAGCGCCACCAGCAGTGCAGCTGGACAGCTCAGGCTGGTTTCTGAAACCATGCTGATTGTGACTTGGTCGAGTGCTGTGCTTACATTAAAATGTCCCCTGCCTTTGCTGGTACTCACGCGGAAGTGCATGTGAAATACAAAGGCAAGAACAGGGTGAGGAGTCAGGACTTCTCAGGGCAGGCGCTGATACCTTTCTTTCAAGTCGTTTCAGCTGCAAAACAGGGGTCACGATTCTGATCTACGTCACAAGGATTTGGGAGCCTGACTAGCTACAGCCTGTAAAAGACTGAAGAAGTCTTACTGTGAATCTAGGACCAAAGAGTAGAGAATGAGAGAGGCTGTCTTATGGGCATGTATTATGCTGCCCTGATTTTCTCCCTGTGTTATCGATCCAGCGGCTTGCTAAGATACAGCCCTGCCTGCTGTAGTGGTTTAATTCATTTTTAAGCATCATTATTTTTCATGTTGTGGTCTTCCCCTGCTTGGGGTGCTTCTTACTGCCCATCCCCAAAAATGTCCATTCCTGTCTGCGTTTCATGGCGTGCACTGCTCCCACATGTGTGTGTGTGCACACCAGGGAGATGGAGAGGCAGCTTCAGCTACACTAAGCAATTAAACTCCGGTAGCTCAGGGATGAGCAGGAGGCCGTGATTTTCTTTTCCTTTGCAGTAATTGCCTCTGCAATCAGCTTTGATCACCCGAGAGCAGAGGAGATGAGTGCTGCAAGTTGACATCAGTGGTTTTAATATATCCATTTACATATACAGGAGCAGTGCAGCATACAGCTTTCCGTAGCGCCTCTGACCTGAAACCATCGCCGCTCCATAGACACCTCATTTAATTTAATACTTCACCGCCACTGCGGAAGCCACAGGATGGGGATGGGAGGGGGGATAATCAAGCCCTCACTCTCTTGCTCTCTGTGAATGTCTGTAGAAATGACATGAAAGTAATTGCTTTTGAAAAGCAAAGCAGAAATGGCACAATTGATTCCACTTAAATGAGAAGAGAAGGGGTGGGGGTGGGGGATGTTCACCCTAAACATGCCACCTTCTTTCCTGCTGCAAGCAAATCGCTTCATGGGTCTGTGTGGGGATGAAGGAAAGGTGGGTTTTCTCTGAACGGCATGCCCAGGAAGGAGGCAAGCTCAGACAGGCAGTGCTGCTTTGAGCAGGGTACATTGTCTCAGCTAACTCGGACCCAAGACAGACACTGCTTCATGAAGCCATATGACATCCCCTATTGTCACAGGCATTTCTGTTGCTGGGGAGCTGGTAGGGAGCTTCACTGCATTGAACATCCTAGAATTATTCTGCCTCCAAAACCCACTCACCTGCCTTGCAGCTGGGGGAAGGGAGTGTTTATCCTGCATGCTGAGGAGACATCAGTTCCTCGCCATCTCTCATCCATCTCAAATTAGCCCTGTGGATAAAGCTTTGGGAGCCCAAGGCTTTGGAAGCTATCCAGCCTGATGCCTGCTGGTGGATAGCTATCCTTCCGCCAAGGGCCACGTGCCTCCTCTCTGAACTGCCCGGTGCACACCTTTGTCTCCCCCGGTTGTGGGAGCTGGGACCTGGCCGTGCCGAGGTGCAGCCCTCCCGGCTGCCATGCCTGCCCCGCGCGCCCCTCTCAGCTCCCGAGGTGCAGGCGGTGGGGTTGGTGATGGGAGGCTCCACTGCCCCTCTGCAGCCCTGTGCTGCCAGGCGGGCACTGGGGTCGTGGGTCCGCTGGGAGGGAAGGGTGTTCTGCCCCTGTCAGCCCTCTGGCTGTGGACCTGTGCTGCTTGTTCGGTTTGCCTGGTCAAGCGGCCGGCTGTCTCAGGGGTTTGCTGTGTCCTCGGGCAGAGTGCTGTCAGGTGGCAGGGTGTTCCTGGGGCCAGCTGTGCAGAGATAAGTCCTTGTATGGGTTTTAAATATGTTGCTACTCCTTGGGAGAACAAGCACTCCCTAGATGCTTCACTGCTTTGTTATCTCTTTGTTCTTCATCATCTCTGCATGGCAACCAGCTGGTCCATGCCCCAGACTCCAGCCACAGCCAATGTCTGGCTTTGCTGTTTTGCCAGCTGCCAGGAATTTCCCTGGCTGTTCATCCAGTCTCTACGAGTGGGCAGAGAAGGTCAGGGGCTGCTGTGGAAATGTTGTGCCTGGGGTTGTGAGAGGGACATGGCACCTCAGTCCAGGCACTGTGGCTCAAGGCTTGCAGGCAGCGGTGCAGAGCTTGTCAGACCTACAGCCTGGCAGCCTCACAGAGAAGAGTGGGAGGGGGAAGAAAGTGTTTTGTTTCTACCAGGTTGGATGAGGTGGCGCATGAAAAGTCCTCCATGCCCTAGTGCTTGTTCTGTTCTCTGGCAAACACAGGAAGAATCACCACATGAGTCTCAGGGAATCTTCCTAAATTGGGAAGATTCAGATACGTTTGTAGCAAGGCAAAGCCGAGTATTTGCAGAACGTCTCTAGTACTCGGTTTGGCCCATGCTCACGTTGCGATGGAAGCCAGCTGTCAGTGCCAGCAGAGTAAGAGCAACTCTAGAATCCGGCAGTCCTCTGCCCAACACTGGAGCATGTCCTTTGCTCATCAGAGCACGTGGTGTTCACTGCTGGATCCTGTATTCAGCACAAAGATGGTATCCACTATTGCAATGTACAGGCATGAGAACACACACACTCAGAATTTAAACATTTTCTTTTTTTTCTTTTGATGGGCATTTTCCCAGACAGCTACAACCTTTTTCACCGTGGGTTTGAATGGGTTATGTGCATACAGAATATGGCTTGGAGGAATGCAGGCTACTGTGCTAATAACAATGTCTCCAATACATCTTTAATGTAGACATTAACGTCATTTTATGTTAATTACATGCAAATTGATTATTAATGTATTTATTGAATGTTGACAGCTGGGTGACAGTCTTCAGTAAATATGTTTTACTAATCAGTTAGCATTTAATTAATATCAAAATTCTCTCTAGGTTCAGTAAGACAGTTAGTGAACATTAATTAGGCCCCTCAGTTGCTGTGTATGTTGCAGGACGTCCACGGTGCTGCTGACAGGGCTCAGCCGTGCTCTGCAGCTCTGCGGGGTGCGGGCAGGCAGGCGGGCCTGGAGGGGGCTGGGGGCAGCGGCACTGCCAGCAGGACAGACGGACGTGTGCCTGGAAAGGAGAAGTCTCTGGGAGCTGTTGCTCTTGGGAGAACCCCACTAACACAGCGTAGCGCTGCCCAAGGGCAGGCAAGCTGCTGGCAGGAGCAGAGCTGGTGGTGGCCAGGCAGGTCCCATGTTTGTGTGTGACACCACGGTCGTGGGAGAGGTGAGGCTGTGCCTGCTTGGTGCAGTGTCATGGGCCCTGCAGCGCTGGCCAGGCTCACCACGAGAGAGAGCTTGGGATGCTCCTCCCCTCCCAGTATTTGGCCCATTGTGTCCTTCAAGACCAGTGAGCCATGTCTGTGCCCTGCAGCAGGGCTGCTTGTGCTTGCGGGGGCGAGTCGTGGGATGGGGCAGGGTAACAGGTCTGGGCAAGAAAGGTGGGCACAGGGACCTGGGCAGTTCAGTGCCTGTGAGCTCTTGGGACCTCAGTCCTTCCTGTTTCTAGGAAGAGATGCATAACCTGTTATGGGACCTATTGATAGGGGAGAAGAATACACTAGATCTCTGCTAGAAATCTGTTCTTTGTATGTTCTGCCTTGTTCCCGCACCTCTGCACAGCTGCACGGGCACTGCTCTCATCCAGTCTTGGTGAGATGTCTGCGGTGTCTGTCCCCTGCGCGTTACCTCATTAGTGTTATTGGGAAGCTCTGGAGAGGCCCTTTCCCCATGAAACAAGGCTGTTTCCAGCCATTCCTGATCAGTAAAAGCAGCATGCTGTTCTCATTGGCAGTCATCGCTTTACTGCACATAGGACCCTTGGTTATGGCAAGGCATTGCACAGCCCCTGGCCAGCAGCACAGGGGATTTCTTAATACTGAATTTAAAACACCAAGCAGACCAATTCTTGAGCTATGTGGCCAGTGTTTTCTCTTGCTGCCCTGTCATGAGCAGGGCAGGAGCCAAGCAGAACCTTTGCCCCTGCCCCATGCATTTGCACCCACTGGCCGTGGCTCCTCTCGCCTGTCGGAAGAAGGCGAGCAGCATCCCTGAGACGTCCATTGCAAAGGCATCAGGGTCAGTGGCCGGGGAGCCGCTCCACCGCAGAGCTGCTGCAGCACTGTTAGCTCTAGCAGATCAATACTTTAGTCTTGTCATGCTAATTGCTCTTTGGTTGACATTCATGATCCTTTCCTGCTCCTTCCCTGTGTAAACTCTTCACAGCTGGGACGCCAAGAATTGAAAATGCTGAGCCCTCAAAGCCCGCTCCTGGTCAGGCAGGACAAGAGGGGTAGATGACCAAGCTGCAGGGTACCGGAGCTCCCCTCCTCTTCACTTCGTAGACGGTGGACGCAGGGGAAATGCCTGGAGGGGCCCTTAGTGCAGGGCAGAGGAGCACAGAGCCCCAACACACAGCCGCATCAGGAGCTGATTATTTAGTTATTAGTTAGAATAACTTTGGGTTTGCTCGGTTGCTCTTTGCCTCCCTCACCCAGACTGTCTGACACCCCCTCCATGAGCAGAGGAGGCAGGTACCCCGGTGCAGCAGACTCCCTGCCTTCCCCGAGCTGGACATATCACTGCTGCCGTGGGCGTGCGTGTCAGATCACACCTACCATATTGGCTTCCTGTCCCCAGAACATCAGGTTTTTGCAGCTAATGTGTGCGGGGGGTGTCTCCTCCCAACAATCCCCACCCCCAGCAGCATCAGGCCTGTGCTGTTCGGGGTTTTGTTAAGCCGTTTAGTATTAATTGATTTTTTTTCCATTTTTTCTTTCTTTCCCTGGGCGGGTCAATAGCTGGATGCTCAAGAGCAGAGGATCTATCAACTGCAGACCAAGCAGAGGGAGAGACAGGCAGAACTGGAGCAGAAATGCAGTCGGATCCAGCAGCTCAGCCAGGACGTGGAGGCCAGCCACCAGCTGCAGGAGGAAGCTCAGAAGCAGGTAGGAGAAGATGCCAGTCCACTCTAGCTTGGCAGCCCAGGCTGGGAAGGGAACTTTATTTAATGCATTCACAGCAGCAGTGATAATCTACTGTTCTCGTTTACATGGCAGCATAAGGAAGGGCTAAAGATGCGAAAGTAGAGTCTGTCAGCTCCCAGTGAGGAGGGGAAAGTCCAGGGAACCGGAGAGACAGCTACAGCTCTGCTGACTGTAAATAGGTGCTGGGATTGCACTTGATCTGAGGGTGTGACTGCCATAATGCACAGATGTCCTGGATGTTGCTGCTGCTGCTGCTGACCTCCTCGGAGAGAAGGGAAGAGGGTGGCCAGCAGAGATGATGCCTCCCAGGACAGCGCTGTCCTAGCTGGTGTAACAGTGACGTGTAGTGAGCCAGGAGACAAGGCTTGTTCAGATCTGTTCAGCTATGCTGCTGTGGATGAAATCCTCAGTTTGCTCCAGGACATGCAGACAAGGTGGGAGTACCCTCATCACCCTGCAGACCTGACAGGAGGCCTGCTGGGCAGCGCGTGTGCCAGTCCTCTCTGTGCTGGGTCTGTTTGCCCCTGCCCTGCTCCAGCTCCTCTCTTCCGATCCCTGTATTTCGGAAGCTGCCAGGAGTCAGACCTGTTTGCTCAGACAGCGTATTCCTTCTGCATGTGAGTCTGGCTTGGGAGAGCGTGCTGCCTCTCCCGTCTCCTCAGCCACAGGGTTGTCTGCCTGATGTCCACTCAGGCACCTATAGTGGTGAGCGGATTTTGACCACAAGCTGTCATTCAGGTCCATATGGCAAACAGACGTAAAGAGAGCTGATCCTGAAAATCTGTGCAGCTCCTGCTGCACACTGCAGGATTACTTGCTTAACCTGTGTCTGTCCTCCATGGTACCACTGCTAATTTCTTTCAGCACCCCATAAACCAGAAAAATTATGTTTGTTTTAACAACTTGATAGCTAAATATTCTCGGTGTTCTGGAAGACTAAACCGGGTTCTCTTGATATTGGAATATCAGGTACCAGCATGCTGGATAGCAGGAATGAGCTCAGCACAGCTGGTTTGTCGAAGCAGCAGCTCAGAGGACAGCATTTCAAAATCAGGGGGTGGGGGGGTGTCCCCCTATTATTCAAAGTGGAAACATTTTGTTTCACTTAATTTGGTGATAATGCATATGTTCGTATGCACATGAACATATACATACACTATATAGTGTGCCATATATGAATATGATGCAGTTATTACGTTCATTGCATTTGAAGGAAAATAATGAGATATTGTTCCGTTTACTGCCAAGTCATCCATTGTTCTCTGTGCGTGTGTGTGTGAAGAGACAGCACAGTGTGTGGGCTGAACTGCATGTTGCGAGCCTGTTTTCCGATTGCCCGCTAGTGAAGGCTGGGTGCGGGAAGTTTGTGTGCCTTTGTCTGTGTGCATGAATGGTGGAGGACAAATGAATCAGCGAGTGTGTCAGTGCATGCCTGCATTTTGTTCTGCATATGTATACGGGTGACCATGTATTGATTTGTGCAAGGACAGCATGGTAGCGTTGGAATCACACTAGTGTTTCTTCTTATAGTTACTCTGTCTTACTCCCCATCCCATCCCATCCCACTCCATCCCTCTATCCATTGATACTGAGTTCAGCTGAGCCTAGCTGCTTGGTTTTGGTGTGGAAACGGCAGATAAAATAGCCCAGCTCTAAACTTTCTCTTACAAAACTCCCAATTAAAGTACTGAACTTCAAGTCCTGTTACACTGGGAAAAACAGGGGAAGCTTGAGATATTGCCCCAAGATGCTCACCCACCTTCTGCGGTGAAGGGGCTTCCTGAGCCCAAGCAGGAGTCTTGTGTTTAACAGCCCTTGAAGAATTTTCACCCCTAACTTGTCAAACTATTTTTGTAACTCAGATATTATCCAGCTTCTGCAATGTCTTGTAGCAGTGAGTTCCGCTGCTTAACCATGCGTGAGATGCAGAACCACCTCCTTTTGTTTATTTTGAACCCATCCCCTGACAATTTCTGTTGTTTTATTGGAAGACACCATGAACAGTCATTCCTTAGCCACCTTCCCTGTGACACTTCTGATTTTACAGACCTCTGTCGTGTTTCCTTTCCATCGTCCTTCTTCCAGACAGAAGGGCCCCAGTCTTTTGGGGTTTTTTTTGAGACGGACACAGTTGCTGATAAATCTCCTGGTTTGGGGGCTTTGGGCTCCCATGGCTGGCAGTCCCAGGATGCCTGTAGCAGGCTGCACAATACCACAAGCCCTCTGCAAGGAGTGTCAGGTGTAATTTAGCACTGGGAGCATGAGTTATGGTCCTGCCCTTTAAGGAAAGGCTAGCAGCACAGCCCTGCCTGTCAGCTGGGTCCCCCACCTGATCATGAGCTCTCCTGGTGAATGAATCAGGATTTGGCATATCGTTGTTTAATACAGCCCCCATGCTAATGTCTTTTTGAAATGAAACCGAGAAAGCTGTTAACCTCAGTTAGCCAGCTGTCCTCACCGTGACCTGGATAAATCATCATAGCAGGAGCTTCGAAGAACACTACTCTTGCTGCTTTGGAAAACAGAGCTGGAAGGGAAGGACTGTGCTTCCAGCTCATGCCAGGAAGGCTTCTCTGCACCAGGGCTGTGCAGCAAAAGGACTGGTGTGTTCTCATGCCAGGGACCCTGCTGGTGCTCCAGGCTGGATGACTTGCAAAGGCTGGAGAGTCCACCGCTACACTCCCTCCCCTGTCAGCCACCAGAGGAGTCATGGCATTACACTGCAGGTGGGAGAAAAGCAATGTGTTGTATCCAGGAGAGGAGAGGGTGGATTTCCACAGTGACTCCAGGGACTGGCTCCTTCTGCCATGCAGCCACCAGGCATGTCTCACCATCCAGTCCCGGCTCATGACCACGTGGGCACTGATGCAGGGCCAGTCTTCCATGTTCGTTCCCTTCAGTTGGAGGCTAAACTTTCTCCAGGGCTCTCTCCTTCACCACATCTGAGGGCAGCTAGCCTTGAGCTGCCTGTCTCAAGAAAGGCAGCGGTGGTAAAAGATACAAAGAGCACAATTTGGTGGCTACCACAAGGAGAACTAGGTCTACTGGAGCAGGGCGTTTCTCTCCACAAAGCTATTTTGACTCTGGGAGCTGTTATCTTTATAAAGGCCTCATTACTTTATCTGTTCTCACAGGGCACTCATAGCTGCTGTCTCTTTGTGTGGCAATGAGTTCCACCAGACAGGTTTTCTTTTGTTGTTTCTGATCTGGCTATTTTGTGGGTCTTTTCTCCTGCACGACTGGAGAAAATCACACCACCAGCTGCATGTAAGAAACTCCTGGAAAGAGGAACAAAGCCACCTGTTCTCCATGTCCATGAAGGCACGCACAAGAACTAATGGGCATAGCCTGCATTAAGAAAGATTCAGGTTAGGAACAATTTCCTAATGGGGAGGAGAACAAAGCACATGAACAGACTGCCAGGGGCCTGAGGATTCTGCATCACAGGAGATCTTTAAGGACAGATAAACAAAATACAGGGCACTTGTAGGTTCCCCTGTCTTAGAACTGGAAGATGGACTATCAGCCTCTTGAGGTTCGTGCCAGCCTTGCTCATTTCCTAAATCTATCCTTGCTCATACCTTGAAACCCAGCTCTGCTTTCTTCAGAACCCCACCACAGCGTCCTTTAGTGTTCATGTCATATCAACATATCATTTCCCAGGACTGACTCTCCTTCCTAGCAAAGTGACTGCACCTGAGTCTTGGATGTGTCCTCGCGTCCTACTGTGGTTCACCTGATCTCCACAAGACCGGCCCAGCTTAGTGCCTCAGGTGGTGTCACGTCTTCAGCACTGTTGGCCGTGTTTCCATACTGGGTAGCAGTGTTGGTTTGTGGGAGCATTCTTCCACCTAGCTGTTATGCTACTGCAGATTTGTTCCCAGGAGAGATTTGCTGGGGAGTACGCGCTAACGTTTTCCCATGTAAATTCATCCTTATGTGTCTTCCTCATTAGTGATGTTCCTTCAGCTCTCTTCTCAGGGAACAGGGTTCTCTGTTCTGAGTGCTGTGGGCTAGAGGTCTCCCTATGCACAGAGACTCTCCTTCCAGCCCTCTGGAAGGACAAGTAATTGGACCTGCCTAATCTCTCATACTGGAGCCTTAGCGCTCACACACTGGGCTGATGACCGGGTCCTCTTTCACATGTTCCAGAGGAGCCTGTTGTCCGGGATGCTCCTGGGTAAAGACGTGCTCCGTAGGGTGAGCAGAAGCCTCGGTGCAGCTGGCTGAGAACTGGTGCCAGGGCCCTGACTGAAGCAGACGAGGATCAGGCAACAGTGCTGCAGCAAGGGACAGAACTGTACAGCTGGCAGCTTCCGAGCAACTCCCTTTAGTAACACATCCAGCAAGTTGCACTGCTTCAGCTGGAACTGGTAGGTGCCTTGTTTGCTGAGCTGCACCCAGGAACTGGCATGTGGAAATGAAGCTGGATTTTGCCCCTTTTACTACCTACTTATCTGGTCACAGGTTACCCAGTAGCCAGAACATGTGCTTTAACATCTGCTGAAAAGAGCAAGCAGGGCCTGGAGGATGTCAGTGGGTGATGAAGGCTCTGATACCACCATCTGTATGACATGTGCTTCTGTGCCTCAGGCTTTGGCCTGAGCACTGCAGTTCCACCCTTGGTGGTAAACATAAGAGTAGATGAGGCAGAGATGGGAGTGTAGATTTGCTATCAGAACTTTTGGATTCAATTTCCATTCTCAGTGGAATAACTATGTGCAGTTTCTTACATGTGCTGCTTTGCAAAGGAATTGCACAGGACGTGGCTATCAGTCAGAGACCACCTGGAGAGTAAGGTCGGCTTGATGCCATGTAGTCTTACTGTGCAGCGGCTGGCCCAGGCAACATGGAGGTCAGGGTCTGACTGATGGAAAGGTCTCGCCTCTGCTCCTTGATGGCTGTAGGAGTCTACTGCCCTTTGCCTACCTCCTACTGTTTGAGTGCAGTCATGGAACTTCAGTAGCTGGAGAGGTAGAATTGCCTGGATATCAGTGGTTGATCTATCTGCTTTCTTCTCAGTAACCAACGGGGGTGCAGTTCCTGGTGAGATGTGTGTCACCTACCTACAGAGCCTCATGGCCGTCTCCCAAGTAGAAGCCATGTTAGCACTAAGCAGCACCCACTTGGATTATGAGTCCTCAGTGGGAGCGTGGAACATGCACAGGCATGTACCGTACACCAGGACACAGAGCAGCTCACACAGACATCCCAGCACCATCAGTAGATAAACAGGGCTAGAAAACACACACAGCCATGACAGCCAGGGGGAACTGCGAGTGATGGTGAACTGTGTTATTTGTGTAGACACTGGCGAGGAACCCCACCGGGTACCTGGGTCTGAGAGCCAGTTCTACAACACAGACGTTAAAGAGGGAATAAAGAAAATAATAGAGCATTGACTAAAATGGTCTGCAAGGCTGATTTCTCTCCATGCAGCCTCTGAAGGAGCAGTCTTTGGGGCTGTGGAGAAATAGGCAGCCTCCAGGCTGTGAGGCTAATGCAGAGCCATGGCTGTTTGTATAGCTGCAGAGCCTTTAAGAGAGACTTGGGAAAACTAGCTTGGATTCCAATGAATATTTACAATTACACTGCTCCAAAGCTGAATCCAATCACAGCACTGCAGTATGCAGGCTTTGTGCATCAAAAGAAAATGAGAGGAAAGCAAGAAAGATGGAGTTGCCTTTGGAGAGACTTATAAACACAGCTCTCTCTGCTTGTGGCAGAACTAAAATGCTTTATTTCTGATTGGAGCAATTTATTCTTCAGGCATTTTGCTTGATATTAGAAAGTGCCTGGCTGTTTTTTGAAGTGAGAGTCTTCAGTAGATGGTCTTTAATTCAGAATGAAAGAAAGGAACAGAAAGTGTTGTGGTCCATAATTTTGATATTGTACTAACAAACTCCGGAAATAGGGGAGTATTTCCAAACTAGAGCTGGGGCCCTTTTCACTCACTGCATTCTTGGTCACCATGCGGAAGAGGGCTGGGCAGAGCCACCCTTGTTAAAACCATGCTTCTAATATGATATTTGGTTGATTACCATGTTCTGCCACTAAAACAGGATGATCTAACAGAGAAAGGAAAGGGAAATGCTGGCTGAACCTTCATTGCAGCTCAGTATTGACCTCTTCTTTTTTTGCAGTGGAAGGCATACAAAAATAATGGTGTAGGGGAATCGCTGCATAATAAAAAGATGGAGGATTTGTGACTGCTCGATCACGGCAGAGAGCTGTGTGCAGCAGAATACAAGTGTGTGACAAAGCAGAGCCACTGCTTGAAGTGACAACAGGAACAGCACTGAGCAGCTCGCCTCCAGGAGCTGCTCTGCTGGCCTGCCCGTATTGCCCACTGATCAACTCTTCTACACGGTGCCAAGGGAAATCATCTTGGATTCTCTGACTTGTATTCCTTGTGTTGGTAGTTGGGAGACCTGTAGGAAAGGGCTTGGCAGAAGACCTACAATGTGTCCATCAATTCCATATATTGGGAGCTTTCAGGGGACTGACACCCTGGAGCACTTGTGGAAGAAGGGAGGTGTGAGAAGGGACAAAAGCACAGGGCAGGCTGGGGACAATATGGATCACATAAACTAGCAATTATGCTTCTTAACCTGACACTTCATGCGCAGGACATCAGTCACCAGCGCTGCCAAAGCACGGCTGCAGCACTGAATGCTGCCTGCTGCTCTAACGTACAGGGGCTGTGAATAATCTGTGGCCTTGGTGTGGTCCTACAGCACCAAAACACCATTGCTCTTAATTACAAATATTTATGTTACATCTTTGCATTCCACTGTTCCCCCAGCACCATGGCAGCATGAGAGCAGACGCTCTTAGAGAAGTCAGGTTAGGATTTACACTGCAAGAATGTACAATTACTTTGACGTGGTGTGCACTTACAAGCACAACTGACCTGGGAAAGCGACATCTGAAAGCGAGCCTCCGCCATCCCCATGGCCCCAGCAGGCAGCATGTCTCCACCCTGGAACCGAGGGCAGCATGTTGCTGTTTTCAGGCTGTGCTAATCCCTTTGTGTGTTTTGAAGATGATGCTGTTTCCTGGTGCATTGCACCTTGTGGCTGCACAGTTCCCTTCTGCTGGATGGCAATCTTAAAGGATGCTGATGGGAAATCCCAGGAAGCTGGTCTCTGATCTGAGTCACACTGCTGGTGCAGGAAAGCACTCTGTCACATGCAGGCATGGCACGGGGTGTTCCCTGCAGCTTGGCACATACTGAAGTCGATAGCCCTCAGCAGGAACTTGCATTCAGTATTATACTGTCTAAGAGGCTTAAAATCGACTGTGAAGTTTCAGCATAGCCACAAAAAAACTGTTTTCAGTCTCTCCACTGGTAGCTTGCTCCAGAAGGAGACGGTGCAATTTGGTGATTGATTCTTGGAATCTGGCTAGTGCATCTGCACTGGGGTATTTGGAATCATGTTGTGTAACATGAAAAACAGTCATTCATTTCAGTCATTTCAAGATGTCTTGTGGGAATGGCAGCTGCCACATGAAGATGAGAAATGTGACAGAGAGCCCAGTACTGCATGCAGCAGAAACAACAATGCAGTTTTGCACCCAGCAGGAAGCCACTGTTGGTCCATCTTGCTCTCCGCAGCTTATTGTAGGTTCTTATACCAGCTCCTGACAGATACCGGTTGCTGTGGCCAAGACCATCACTCCAGTTGACCAAAAGAGGAGTAGCACGCTTGCACGAGTCTGTAAACCCACAGCCTGATGGAAAACAACCAAATAATTACTAGTGTTAGAAGCAGGTTAAAGCTTAAAGCAGCAAATGCTGTTGGAGCAAGACTTGGCCTAACAGCCTACAGGAGCAACTGGCCCAGGAGCTGGAGTGGCTGTGAGGGTCTCCTCTTGCCTATACTGTGTATCTCTTCTTCGAGTTGGCTGGAATGTAAATGTAAATGAGAGCTTCCTGAGCTCAGTGGGGCTTGAGGGCAGACTCAGAGCAACGAGCACAATGATAGACAACTGGAGTCACGGCTGAGCCAACCCTCATCCTGCTGATGGCAGGCAAAGCTCTGCAGTTACCTTGAAACTTCCAACTGAACAATCCAGGTGTCTGAAGGGGGCCCACATCAGCGTGTGGCTGTACAGCTCTGCCCATGTCTTCCAGCACTCCATCTCCTCACTACTAGCCTCACATGCTGTGTGTCTTATGGCCCAGTGCTCTTCAGACAGGTCCCATGTCACCTCCTTCTAAGCCCTACACTGGGCTCTCGTATTTCCACAGCGGGAACAGTGTAGTAAGACTCACGCTGGCTGGGACAACTGAGCAGGCTCTGCCCTGCTCCCTCTTCTGACCCCATAGCAGGTAAGAGCCATTGCTGGTGAAGAGAGGGACAGGAGAGTGGGGAAAGGGCTGACAGTCATCTCTCCTAGCTGTAGAGCCCAGAGGGGAGGAGCGCCCAGATGGAGGAAGAACTGCTCCAACTGCCAGAGCAACCTCTGCAGGGCTGGTGGAACCTGGGCTGCGGTTAGTGCAATGTCGGAAGGCAGCGCTTGGGTGGGTGCCTCTCCCACACATACCATGGCAAGCAATACCATGATGGCAAAAGTTGGATACGATTAGAGATGGCTGTAAACTGGTTTATGTACTCTGGGGGAAAAAGAAAAAAAAGAAAAAAAATCTTACTAAACATTAATGGTCAAACATTTCCTAGAAAACTGCCCATATGTTACCCACTGTAACTGATAACAGTGCGTGTGTAAACAGAGCTGTTGTGGCAAACAGCCTGGGAGCTACTGCCGTTTCTCTGCTGGTGTCTTTACACTCCATCCCTCCTCACCATTACTTAAGCATCATGCCTTGCTCTCTGCTCCAGAGGACAGAACTCAACAGTGAGCTGGCTGACACACCTCTCATTCAGTGCAGGTGAGTGCATACCTCACAACTCCATTGCCGGTGTCAAACCAAGGTGCCTCTGCGACCCCCGCATTCCCTCCAGAGAGCAGCAGCAGACCAGCGTTGTCTCTCCTGCTTCCCCAAGACTCCCCTGGCGCGGTCGAGTCCCCTTAGGAGGTCACTGGGCAGCCCCTAGTGCCCCAGGGAGCCTTAGCACTCTGCAAGCCACATCTGGGCATCGGTTCTCTGGTCCTGCACCACCGCTTGCGCCGAGGGCAGAGGGGCTCTCTGACTTGCAGGAGTACAAGTGCCATCGACCCGGCTCGAGGGCTCCCCACAAGAACAAAGCACAGGTTTTCACACTGAAGTTGGCCAGCTGACACAACAGCAAACTGTCTGCTAGACATCCTGGCACCTCATCGCAGAGAGGGACTGGGAGATAGAGGCTTCTGCTGCCGTTACTGCCAGCTCTGCTACCACTAAGAGAGTGTTGTTTAAAAGTGGACTAGTCTGTGACGGCTCACCTGTATCGTGACACGGCAGTGCAGAGGTGGGGTTCCTAGCCCACTACTGCAAATGTTTAAGCTAGGATTTTTGGATACAGCTCCTTAAAAAAGAGCAGGCTGATACTGAGACGGGGCAGGATCAGTCCTTGCAAAGCAGCCTGAAGCAGTGAAGGAAAGAAAACGCTGCTATCAGCTGAAAATCTGCCTAGCCCGCTGTCTCACCTCGGCCACTGTCTCCTCTCTGAGCGTATCCAAGAACTGCGCTCTCGGTCAGGGTAAGAAGAGGGCACAGATACCACAGTATTGCCCAGAATACTCTGCCAGCCTCCGATGTTCTGCAGCTCAGAGGCTTCAGAAGCAAAAGTGGAGTCTTGCATTTAATCAATGTAAGTGGACTTTTTCTCCCATTAAAATGTTTAATTTCTTTTTGAATGCATATAAACTTTGGAAGCCTACCATATTCTATGCGAAGCAGTCTGACACAACATATGACATTAAATAAAAGAACTGCTTTTTTGTTTTGTAGTTGTTACCTGCTAATTTACAGGGGTGCTGCTGGTTCTTATATTGAAGGAGCAATGAGAAATCATACTGCAGACAACCTCTATATGCCAAACTTGATTTTATAATCCTCTTCAGTCATTTCTTTTACAGGCTAAAGAGACATCTACTTTTTCCTCACATGGAAAATATTCCTTGTATTTGATCACCCTCATTGCTCTTCTCTGAAACCCTTCCAACTCTATTTTTCTTGAGAGAGGCAGACCAGAGCTGCATATGGTAATCACTACACAACTTCCACTGTGGATCTATTCAGTGGCATAACTGTGATCTGCTCTCCATTATTTTCCTAATAATTCTTAACAGTCAGTTTGCCTTTTGGGCTGCTCCTGGGCACTGAGCAAACATTTCCACAGAACCATCTCTCCATCTCTATCTGGTTTATCTAGTATAGCCCCAAGCCCTCACTCATGAGGAGGGAACAGAGCTACAGCAGCTGGGACTGCAAGTGAAATCTTGTAAGAAAGAAAGTGCAAACGCCCCAGAACTTTAGCAGGGTTAAGACCACCTGGCTGCATCTCGTACCTTCAGGACTGGGGACAGCTGCTAAACATCTGAAAAACAAGGAAAGTTGAGTTAAGATCAGCCTCACAACACTGCAGCCTTGTCCTCTTCCAGGCATGGCTGCCCTCGAGTACCAGCGCCACCTGAGAGGCTGCGTAACACCGTGGGGAGAGCTCAGGAGCCTGTTCTACACTGAAGCAAAACTCGGGGTCAGGTGAGGCAGAACCGCTGGGAACGGCCCATGTTTGCCCTGCCCTGCTCCGACACACGGAGCCTCCCTGAACACGCGCGCCTGTTGAATGTGGTCACCCTTTCACCCTTGTTGCAAGGATTCCTTCTGCGATCCCACCTTCACGTACCGTATCAAGCACAAAGGCGATTGTTACACAGGCCACAGGACTGCTGATGGCCCACGCGGCACAGAGTCCACATGCTTCAGCTGACGCAGCCTGCACGGTCCGATGCTGAAGAGTGGCCGGCTTCATCGCTCAAGAGTTCTGCCGGGTGGCTCCCGCTAACCTTTCACCATTCAGCACAAGCACACCTAACCAGTGAATGCAGCTGGAGCCCCTGCAGATAAACGCTGATGTTAAGTCACTATCGAAGAACACAAATAATGGCATGTTCTCTTACTCCTTCTTCGCACTTTCTTTCTGTAGATTCACAGAGCGAGCAGGAAGGGATCATGCAGTCTGACCTTCTGTACCTGCAGTCAAGAAAATTTCGCCATGTTACTGCTGAATTCAATAACTTGTTTGACAAAGGCAGCTTCGGAAGGGCTTTCAGCTGGACTTGAAGACATCAAGAGATGGCAAATGCACTTCCTCCCTTGGCAGTCAATCCCTTTGCATCACTCCTACTGATTTTTTTTTCTCTGATTATTGCTGTGCCAATGGGGCTAATGAAGTTTTCTACGCAGCAGCAGTACGGTCTCAACTTTGTTTCTCCTGGGTATTATGCTTTATCTCTTCTGTACCTTGGAATACTCCCTTCTTTTTGGCCAGAGACTTAAGGTTAACCATAAGGAAAGGAAAGGCATAAGGATCCTCTCTTTCTGCCTCTCTTTCTGCATTCCCATGCCCACCCACCCTGTGGAGGTTCTCCCTGCAGTCCCCACCACAAGAGTCTGTCCACTTACCCAGCTCCCTCTGGTTTCTCTCTCCCCTCAGCCTCTGTGTTTTCCCCTTATCTTCCCCCACCCGCTGTTGCCACTGCTGCTGGTTTGGGAGGAGGCCCCCAGAGCCAATACTGATGTAGCTGTCCAGGTGCACCATCCATCTCCCAGCGGCTTAGTGGCTGTAACTGCAAGAACCACCAAGACATCGTGTTCTGTGACCAGACCTGAACAGCACTGCTTTTCCTTTGCTCACTCCTTCCTTCTTCCAGCAGGACCTCTGCTTTCTACCGATTTCTAGCTCATGGTTCCTTATGTGGCAGCTCCTATGCCGCTTAGGCATGTCCTTAACCCACAGACACAAGAAACCAAGACGCAGCTTGCAGGAGCAGCGCTGGAAATGGCTGCCATGATGGAGTGAATAAAAGACAGCACTGAGAGAGGCACTGCCAGCACACAAGCGCTGGGCAGGAGGCAGCCCCGGTGGGCTGATGCACACCTTCAGGTTTGCAGGGTCACTCCCGCACCTGCCCGTGGGTTCCTCTTATCCTGGGTGGAGGTGTTTAAAACATAACTAGACACAGCCCCCTGGGCAGCCTGCTCCAGCTGACCCTACCCGGGCAAGGGGGCTGGACTAGATGGTCTCAGGAGACCCCCGCTCTGTGCTTCTGTCACACTGGGCCTGTCCCCCCCCAGGAGCTGGAAAGGCACAGGAGGCCGTGGCCTCTGCACTCTCAGCAAAGCCCCCAGGCTTCCTCCAGCACCAGCATCTGCGGTGTTGTGTCAAGGTACGTGGTGTTTGAGCGATGGGAATGTCAAAGGTTGGCTTCTGTGGGACTGGGCTGGGTGGGCCCCCCACACACACAGGCACCCCCAAGTGCCTCAACATCCTCCTCCCCGGAGGTGTCAAGGGAACAAGTGGAGGGCTGGAGGGACAAAGGAGGCACAGAGAGCTTCTGTCTGCTCCAGGATTTGGCTCGGGCTCTCAGCCTGTGCGGGAAATGCATCAGAGCAGGTTCCTACCTATTTTTGCCACTGTAGCTCTTTCCTCCTACTCTATTTTTACACAGCCAGTTCGTTCTTTCTCCCTTCTCTGGAGGGGACCCTCTCCCAAGAGCTGCAATGTTTTTTTAATAAGTATTTTTCAAGTAGCTGGCTGAGACCCTGGAAAGGATAATGAGATCATTTTCATTGCAGAATGCAAAGACTTTCCTGTTTGTTATTTCTCCCCTGTAGACTCTGACCACGCTACTGATATTTCATGTTTGTTGATATTCCTCACCAGCCAAACCTACAGCGTGTGCCCCAGACGGTACCCAAATGTGATTAGAGCAGCGGTACCGGTTTCCTACCAACACAGAGAATTGGAAATTATCACTAGAACTGCAGAGAAATAACCTTTAAGGCTCATTAAAATTCCGCGAACGCAAACTCCGCTCCCGTTTTTCCCTTTCATGACTCCAGCGGCTGCCGCAGCCGCTCCGCCAGCGGGGCGGGCTGGGACCCAC
>VZSZ01010129.1:307118-334442 GCA_013398815.1 Ibidorhyncha struthersii
TGTTTTTAAGCCTCCCCTTGCCTCCTTTTCTTGGCCTCGCCACCCTTTCTCAGCCTCACTCACCTATTGTGTCCCACTCTGCCACCCACCCCTTGGGATCCCCCTCTTTTTTTGACTCCATCCACTCTCTGGCCCCACCTCCCACTGCCTTCTGGCCTCCTCCTTGCCTCTGGCCTCCTTCTCGCCTTTGGCCTCCTCCTCACCTCTGGCCTCCTGCTTTTTTTCAGTCACCCCTTTCCTCAATATCTTCCTTTTTCCCCACTGGCTTCCCCTGCCCTCTGGCCTCCAGTTTATTTTTTACCTTCCGCTTTCTTTTCAGCCTCCAGCCATCCCCTGTCCTCTCGCTCTTTCAGCCTCCATTCTCTCTTTTTGAGCATCTGCCTTTCCTCCAGCCTTCCCCACCTTCAGCATCCAACTGTTCTCCAGCCTTGTGTGGGAGGCCAAAGAGGGCAGGAGGCCAAAAATGGGTGGGATGCCAACAAGAAATTAAAGGCCAAAAAGGAGTGGGAGGCTGAATAGAGGTGGGAGGATGAACAATGGTGGGAGGCCAACAGGAAAGCAGAGGTCAAAAAGGGGTGGGAAGCTGAAATCTTCTGGGAGGCCAAACAAGGGTGGGAAACCAACAAGAAAGCAGAGGCTGAAAAAGGGCGGGAAGCCTACACAAAAGTAGAGGCCGACAAGGGCGAGAGGCCAGACAGGGGTGGGAGATGGAAAAGGGGTGGGAGGCCAACAAGAAAGCATAAGCCGAAAAGTAGGGGGAGGCTGAACAAGGGTGGGAAATGGAAACGGTGTGGGAGGCCAAAATGGAGCTGGAGGCCAAAATGGGGTCGGAGGCGAACCAGAAATTAGAGGCTGAAAAAGTGTGGGAGTCTAAAAAGCAGTGGGAGGATGAACAAGGGTGGGAAGCTTAAAATGGGTGGGAGGCCAACAAGAGAGTAGAGGTTGAAAAGGGGTGGGAGGCCAAACGTGTGTGGGAGGCCAGAAAGGGATGGGAGGCCAACAAGAAAGTAGAGGCTGAAAAGGAGTGGAAGTCCAAAAAATGGCAGGATGCTGAAATGGGGTGGAAGACCAACAAGAAAGTAGACACCAAAAAGGGGTAGGAAGCCATCAAAAAAGTTGGGGCCGAAAAGGGGTGGGAGGTTGAACAGAGACAGGAGGCCAAAAAAAGGGTGGGAGGCCAAAACAAAAGTTGAGGTCAAAAAGGGGTGGGAGGCCAAAAAGCGTGGGGAGGCTGAGGAAAAAGCAGAGACCAAAAAGGGGTGGGAAGCCACCAAGAAAGTAGAGGCTGCAACAAGGTGGGAGACTGAACGAGAGTGGAAGGCCATAAGAGGGTGGGAGACCAAAATGGGATGGGAGGCTGAACATAGGTGGGAGACCAAAGAGGGGTGGGAAGCCAGCAAGAAAGTAGAGTTTGAAAAAAGTTTGGAGGCCAAAAAGGGGTGTAAGTCTGAAAAGAGGTGCAACATTGACCAGAAAGCAGAAGCCAGAAAAGGGTGGGAAATTGACAAGAAAAAAAAAAAAACATGGAAAGGGGGGGGGGTCCGTAAAACCTTAAGAGGCTNCCTTAAGAGGCTGAACAAGGGTGAGAGGTCAGAAAGGGGTGGGAGGCCAACAAGAAAGTAAAGGCCAAATAGAAGTGGGAGGCTGAAAAAGTGTGGGAGACCATCAAGAAAATAAAGGACAAAGTGGGGCATGAGGCCGAAAAGGGATGGGACAGTGAACAAGGATGGGAGGCCAACAAGAAAGAAGAAGCTGAAAAAGGCTGGGAGTCCAAAAAGCGCATCCATCCTCGTGTCCTTTTTGTCATCCTTTTTATCTTCTGCTTTCTTGTTGGCCTCCCACACCATTTTGGCCTCCCATCCCTTTTTGCCCTCACAGCATTTTTCAGCCTCTACTTTCTTGTTCGCCTCCCACCCCTTTTTGGCGTTCCATCCTTTTATGGCCTCCTACCCTTTTTTGACCTCTGACCCTTTTGGGGCTTTTTCTTTCTTGCTGACCTCCCCCACTCCTTTTCCACCACCCACACTTTTTCAGCCTCCCATCCCTTTTCATCCTCTACTTTCTTGATGGCTGCCCATCCCTTTGTTGGTTTTCCGCCCTTTTTCAGCCTCTATTTTTTTTCCACCTCTACCCCTTTGGGGCCTCTACTTTCTTGTCAGCCTCCCTGCCCTTCTCAGCCTCCCTCTTTCCTTTTGTTCTCCCACCCTTTCCATTCATTTTAACCTCTTACGCCTTTTTGGTCCTCCCACCTTTTGTCAACCTCCACCTCCTTTTGGCCTTTAATTTCTTGTCACCTTCCCAGCCTTTTTTCTGCCTCCCATCCCTTTTCAGCCTTTAATCCTTTTTCAGCTTCTTCTTTCTTGTTGTTCTCTTACCCTGTTTTGGCAATTGCCTCGCTGGCTCACTCAAAATTCCCGCTTGGGAATGGTTCCACTGGGAGCTGGCATGACGCAGCAGCGCTCCATGCAGCAAGCTCTGCAAGGCTGCTACATGTCACCTTTGTTAAATTTGTCACTAAAAGCAATAAGCAACCCTCAAGAGGTGCAGCTGTCCGCAGCTCTTCAAGGAGACTAACCCTTCCCCAAATTCTAGGGCACTTGGTGTATTTTGACTTCACACGGATGGACCCGCTGTCAGGGAGCCGGCGTCAGTGGATGGCCTTGGAGATGTTTGTACTTCTCTTACGTGTGGTTTCTCCCATTGCTTCTGTCCCTTGAGGCGGAAGATGTTCTAGCTCTAGATGTGAGTTGGTTGTCTCCTATTTTCGGACCAGACAATAAACACATTCCCCATTAAATCCTGCTGGAGAAATGCAGGTGTTCCCCAGCGGCCCCTTTTTCCTTCCCCCTTGCCTCCAGTCATACTCGGTCTGAGTGCCGAAACCACAAAAAACCTGGGAAACCTTCCTGGCTGAGTCACCTTCTCCACATGGACCACCGCCGGCACAGCCCCGCAGCACAGCAGTCCCTGCTGTGGCCCCTCGGCAGTGGTCCACCAACCCTGGTCCCAGCAGCCCAGGATGCCTCCTCTGGGGCGGCCGCGGCGGTGGGTGCTCTGGTTGCCCCCGCTGGACCCTGAGACAGAGCTTGTGGTCTGCTGCGCCGCGTGCCTAATGGGGGGGAGGGCACGTGCGTCCCCTGGAAAGGCATCTTTCGTGCCATCGCCGGTTTCAGTAAACAAACATACACACAAAGTACAGCTAAAAAGTTGCAGAACAGTAAAAAAGGATGAAGCCTCTAAATTGTGGGATGGCGGGTGTCAGTACAGCTGTCGTGTCCTCCTTTTTCAGGTCTTGGCCATGTGCTTGGTGGTGCATATTGGGGGTTGGGGGGGGTGACTCTTTAATTTAAGATTTCTTTTTCAGTTCCATTGTACAAATAACATCCACAGATCGCTCCATCGTCAGGTTGAGGGAGACNCCCATAGGCTTAGGATATACCAACTGAGCTTGTTCAAAAGCATTTTTGTTGTAGTTGCAAGTGTTTGTCTCTCGGGAAGGACTTAAGCCATGAGGATGAAGTCTGGTTAAGCTAAAAAAAAATGTAGCTATTTTTCCTGTGGTTAGAATTATTTTTAACGCGAGTAATTTTTTACATGCAAGTATTTTTCCACACATTCCACAACTCAGAAATAGTTGAAAGGAGGTTAATCAAACATTTGAATTAAATGCATCTTCATGCAAAGGCTCAGCATGGAAAATTTTAGCTGCAAGCCAGAAGTGTTTCAGAGGGAGTTGAGGCCGTGTAGGACATGATCACCTCTGTGGTCCCCTCCGCCTGCAAACACCGACAGGCGCACACCCTCCACTCACCTCCAACACAGGAGGAGCCCCTCTGAGCGGCACTAAAATCCTGAGTAAAGTTCTCAGGCCGAGATCTCCTTCAGTACTTCCACAGTAGCTCACCCAGAGCCTGGATCACCCCTCTGAGCACCAGTCCAGCAATCCGCCCCCCGACAAGCCCAGGGATGGTGTGCTGGCTCAGGGCACCAGAGGGGGCGGTGAAGGTCCAGCACCGTGTCTCCCACCCCATCACAGCACCACCAGAATTAACGTCTGCTTTGGAATCAGTAACGGGGTGAACAGAGATGGAAACAAGCTAGCCAAACTCTGTTTTAAATGTCCACTGATGGCACATCTCCTGCAGCATTCAGTTTACTCTGCCAAGAGTTAACTATTAATGCGTATGCTTCATTTCCAGTTGAAGTTTGGGCTCGTTCCATCTTTCAGTCATCAGGTTGAGATGTACTTGCACCTGCTAGAGCTAAGAGCCTTCTGTTACCGACTCTGTTCTCCACAAAACCACTTATAGAGAGGTGTGAGCAAATTACCCCTCGCTCCCCTCTCCGCTAAACCCTGCGTGCAGCATCCCGTGAGTCTCGCAGGCTGAGGCAGTGCCCGTGGCTCCTCCTGGAGCCCTTCCCAGAGCTCCAGCATCCCTCTGCACTGTGAGCACCAGGAGCACGCCAGCTCCGGCCACCACCAAGAGACCACAGCTCCTTGGTGAGATGTGCAGGTCGCTAACTCAGCGCTAATGTTGACTCTTTAGCCCACAGCTTCCACCGAGCACCCACAAGCTGCTGACTGATCTCCAAGACTGCCACATCTTCCACCAAGCCCGTGCTCCCAGGACAGGTCTCTGCGCTGCTGGAGCAGTGTCTGCGCTTTGCTCCTGAAAGCAGGAGTTTACATTTTGCAGTGACCCGATGTCATCTGCCTGCACCTGGCATACCACAGCATCCCGGGTCTCTGTAGTGGTGGGACACCTCCTTTGCTGTCCCCCATCCCTGTGCGCATGAATTTGTTATCAATGATTTAATCAGTCATGTCTTTGTTTTCTTCCATTTGTTAGGTAAAAATACTACTATCTGCTGTGACGTAAGTGCCTCGCAGTCGCTGGAGGAGTTCGCCATCCTCTGTGCTTCTTCACACTCTCCGAGAGCTCATATTAAAGTGATCCCATTTGGGTTTTACTCCAAACTGGTTTTTCCTTTCAATTTGCTCAATTGCAGTATATTGGGCACCAGTATAGAGACCATGCAGTCCCCCCCATGTGGAGAGAGTGCGGCAACGTTTGGGCTGGGGTGGGGGGAAAGCACATGCAGGCTCACCTTTGGTGGGAAGGCAGAAGTTCCATATGTTAAAAGGTGCTTCCAGTAGAAATACTGCACTGGCAAAAAAAAACCAAAAACAATCCAAACCCATTCCATCAGTGGGCTTGACCCACACTGGTGCCAGTAGATGTATCTGGTCAAAANTAAATTCTGAAATTTAACTGAACTGACATATAGTGGCTGCGCAAAGGCAGCGTTCCCTTCTCCACTCCATGGAGGGGACCGTAAAGAAGGGGCTGTCAGGGAAAGGCAGGTTAAAATGCAGGAGGAGACTTCTAAGCTATTAGACAGTTTACATACTTGGAGAGTTCTCCTTTTAAAATACCACCCAAAAGCATCAGGTGTATTATGGAGTTGGACCTCAGGATGTGAGCGTTGGACATGTCTAGACAACGTGAGATAAGAAAGCAAAGAAAATAAGGGTTTAAAGTCTGCCTTGTCCAGAGGATTTTCCTGTTTCCCGTGTGCAAAAGCATCCTCATTGCTTTCTAAAAACTGGGCCTTTTAGGGCGGCTGCTAGGAAATAATAGCCGGCCACGGAGGAGGCCAGCATGAGTTGACTCTGAGCAGCAGAACATCTGACAGTGCCCCACGCAGCCCCTCAGCCAGCCGAGAGCTGCCGGTCATCGGCTCCCTGGGCAGTGGGTCCACGTGAAAGGGAAGAGGCGGCGTTTGCTCCAGGGCCACCTTGCCGGGTCACTCCAGAGCTGTTCCTGTTATGCAGCTGATCACAGACAGGACACTTTGACCTGCGTTTTTGTTAGCTCTCTCCGTGGATGTTTGCGAACTGCCCCCCCGTGCATCCTGGCCAATTCTGCCGCAGTCACGGCTGGACGTTTGGCTGCACAAACAGCCGTCGGTGTGTCCAACGCACTACTGGTATGTGCAAATACAACGGCTGCTGCTGCTGCACGAGCTCTTTATGCATTCACATGGTTACAAGCAAGACCTTAACTTATCTCTGCTTCGGCTTCCCTGTGCAAAATGGGGATAATAACACTTGCTCATTTTGCAGAAGGGCTCTGCAGTTCAGTTCATGAATATAAAGTAGTTTGAGATCCTCTGATGGAAGGTGCTAGAGATGGACAAAGGCGTACTAATGGCACAAAGCTGACTAAGTCCCAAGCACTGGTCTCACCCAGTTGTACTGTGTTTGCTAATCCAAGTGTGTAATCAGCGTATACACAGGCGACATGTTGGTTCAGGCTGTGTAATACACAGCAACTTCAAAGCAGGCTCTCAATGTGAGCTCACGCTTCCCGAAAGGGGCAGGCGGTTTCTGTGCACACAGCCACAAAGGGCTGGCGACGCGCAGATGAACATGGAGAGCTGCCTGGTAGCGGGAGCGCGAGACGGGTGTATATCTAAATACAGACATGGTGCCGCTCCTTGAAACAGAAAACATCTAAATCTCTCTCCTCCCTCCCCACCCTTGCCTGTCAGCTCTTCCGAATGAAGTCCCAGCTTTGTTTTCCTGATTTCCATTTTGTATCCTAAAATATTCACTCCAAGTTCCGCTTGACAGACATCCCTAATCTAATCTCCATGTCTGCTTTCTAATTTTCGCAGTCAGGATAAAACAAATTGGCTGGCGTTAATTGCCTGTGCAGCGGCCTGGAGCTTTGAGCCGTGATTTACGAGCTCAGAGCAGGCGCTCTGCAACACATTTTTCTTAATTTATTTTTAATGAGTCTCTCAATTAATTTTCTTGGAAACATCTTAATGATGTTGGAGGCGGGTGTTAATGAGGTTTGTACCAGCGCCTCATTTTGCATATTTTAAAGTACTGAATGGCATCACAAGCAAGCTCCTAGTCCTAAACCAGGAAACAGCTTAAGGCTGGAGAGAGAGACCCTCCTGAGCTAATACAGCTGGCTCAGCGTAGGCTTCCGGGCTGTACGGGCTGGTTGGTGACTCTGAACGTCGGGAGGCTGAAGCCGGCCGAGCCCACAGGGACGGAAGCGCAGGAGGGCCGAGGGGCAGCGCTGGGGCACGGCTGGTGGCTGGACGCTTCTTAACAGACGGGATCAAAGCCTGAACCTCAGTGCCTGGGCACGCCGCAGTTCTCCCTGAAACCCCCGTGGCGGCATCCCCGGTGCCGTGGGTGCTCCGTCCTCCACGTGCCCCTGGCCAGACCCTTTGGGTGGGAGTGCCCCGGGGCCTGGGGGCCGGGCTGCCTGGGGCTGGCGGCTGTGGGGTGCTCCGCGGCATCTCCCCAGCTCACAGGGTCCCTGGTAATTGCCGGTGCGTGTGCCAGAGAGAGGCAGCAGCTGGATCGCCTTTGTTTTCTCTCAGCACGTCAGTCTTCATTAAACCAGAGGGGAATGAAAAGGGATTCACTTTTGTCCCAGCCAGAACGTGGCAGCTGTTTAATTTCAATTAACGTGGCACTGAAAAGAATAACATTACGGCAGTAATTAAAGTGAGACAACTCCCACCCCCAGCACTGCGTGGTGCCGGCTCACCCAGCAGATTCCAGTTTGGCCCCCCTGTCCTCCCAGCGCCAGGCGAGCACGGGCGGGCGGCTGTGGGTCGGAGTTGTGGGGCTGCCCCAGAGGCTGAGGAGGAGCCGGAGCAGGGTTGAGCCCTGCCAAGGTAGGCGCTGCCCGCAGCCCCGCAGCAGCCCGGGGACAGCAGGATGGACAGCACATCAGCTGGAGACAAGGACAGGTATGGCAGTGGGTCAGATGTGCCCAGGCACAGGCAGCCAACGGTCACCACCAGAAACAGTGGCCCAAGGCACATCCCCACCGCAGCTCCCCTCCTCCAGGAGCAGGTGGCCGGTCCATGCAGCACAGCACAGCGTGGTGCATGGCACGGTGCAGCACAGCGTTGCATGTTGCACAATGCAACATGGCGTGGCACAGCTCAGCACGCGTGGCACGGCCATCGCAGCACGTGCAATAACCAGCCTGGCGCTGGGCACAGCCTGGCGGCACAGCCGGGGCTGCTGCATGCAGTGACAAGGACAAACAAGGTGGCAAAGGCCCACCTAAGCCGTGGCTGCAAGGGTGCGAACTGCTGTGGGACGGCAGAGCGATGCCAAGCCGTGCCGCCGTGTGCTGGGCAGAGCCGCGCCACGCAGAGCTCAGTCCCAGCACGTGCGCTGTGTGCAGGGTGCTGCCAGGGGAGGGCAAATGGCTTTAATTAAAGCAGCAATAAGGCCGTGACGGAGCGCCAAGGCAGAGGATGGCAGCCGTGGAGGCTCCGTGCCCTGTGCAGGCTCTGTGCCCTGGCTGCCACTGCCTGAACAAGACTGAAGTCTGCAGGGAAATGTTGTTCCCTTGCAGTGGCAGAAATCAGGGCTAAATTCAATTGCATTCTGCACAGTGGGGGTTAAGTGGCCCCGCTCGCAGGACTGTTGGTGCTGCGCCCGCTCCCACCGCCTGTGGCTGCGACCCCGCTGGTGGAGCAGGTCGTCATGGCAACCGATGATTTCTATTATGGTACATCTGCGTCCACCTTCTGGGCCCAGCTTGGCCTTGGAAATTTCCAGCTGAAATACTTACCTGTGATACTGCACTGAGCATCAGCGAGGGGCGAGAGCGCAGGGAGCCCTGTGGCACTGGCCGCCAGGGCCCGCAGCAGGTCTGTGCCCAGGGCATCGCTGTGCAGCCATGCTGCAGGCAGCACTGGCACCCAGGGACCCGCTCTGCCACCCAGGGCACCCGGGCTGCTGCCCAGAGCTGTGGAGCCATGGTGGGGCAGCCCCATCCACTGCCCCCACCGCAGTGAGCATGCTGGCTTGGGGTGCAAGGCTCACTCGGTGCCCCCCCCCCAACTCAGGCACCGCAGACCCCATGTCACCAGCCAGCGATCCCATCTGCACCAGCATTTTGCCACTGTGGACTGATTTTCATACATCGGCACTGCTGCACACCTATCTGCAGGGTGATTGCGGCCCGGCGGGATGGGGGAGGTCTCCTGTGCCCCAGGAATCGGCTGGCAGTCGCTGCATGCCAAGACCCGACACCGATTCCTCCTGCCAGCACCAGTCCATCCCCTGCGCACTGGCTGATCATTTTCCTAAAAGCCCGGGTGAGGGTTTCCTGCAGGGTTGCACGGCAGGATTTCCCTTTGCAAGAGCCGCTTGCCCTCTCCCCAGCAGATCAGTGCTGCACACGTGCCTGCTAATTTGGGTTCCTATCGACTCCCCCAGCAGCAGCCGGGCTGACAGCCAGGCTCATCGCCATCCTCGGAGCCTCTCCTCCCCCATGGGCGCCGCGCTTGCCCCAAGAAGCTTCCGGGGCTCGCTCAGCCTGCCCTGGGGCCCGTGGTTTGCAGCCCTGCCAGGATGCGCCCCTGTGGCAGGTCCCTCCAGCCGTGCCCCGTGTGTGGTGTGCCGAGCAGAGGGGCCACGCTGCCCAGCCGCCCGCCCCCCGGGCTGCCGTCACGCCGCTTGGGCGGCCCCGGGCCCCATTTGTTCATATTTAGCACACACAGAGGCAGACGGTTTGTTTTGGGGTTGGGTTTTTTATGCTATTGATCTGGTGCTTTAAAAGGGGGGAAAAAAATCTCCTTTGCTGTCTAAACACTATTGATCTGTGCTGGGAAGCTGCATGGACAGGGAAGGGCGTGGAAAAATTGAAATTTCATTTCCGACAACTTGTTCCTGTTATTTTTACCGTTTTGGACAGGGAGAAACACGGAAGAGCGGCCTCCGTGGATGTGGTCAATAGCTCCCCTGAGAGCTCGGCGCAGCTGGGGGGTGTCTCGGGGAGCCACGGGCCCGCACAGTGGGAGGCAGCTGTGGCCAGCTGTGCCAGGGCACAGCACCGAGCATCGCACCGCTGCTGGTCCCACTGGCATCCGCCTCTGGCTGCTGGCCCTGCAGCATGACCGGGGGCCAGCAGCGGGGTCAGAGCATGGCACGAGGACGGTGCAAGGGCAGGGTAGCACAGACAGAAGGCGTGCAAGGGCAGTGTGAGGCTCAGCCATGGCACGAGGCTGCCACAAGGCTCACCACGTAGGCCAGTGCTGGGTATGCCAGCAGGGTGGGAGGGGGCTTGCTGCATGCAGCAGCACCAGGAGTAATTCCCCGGTGCATGAGGTCACCAGGTTCTGGTTCTGGGCATTGTCCCCAGAATCGGGCCAGGGCATGGGCTGCAGGCAGGGCAGTGTCATGACGTGCCAGGGACAGAGTGCGGTCGAGGAGGAGCATGCCACATGAAGGCTTCGGTGAGGGCTGCAGGCAGCGGTGGGGGCCGTGCTTTGCGGAGAAGGGGCAGGTGCTGCTGGAGGGGAGGGCCATGGGCTCCCCTGCAGCTCCGCCATGCTTTTGCAGGAGCCCCAGGCTCAGCGGCTCCCACTGGCACTGGGTGCTCCTGCAATGGGGAGTTGCAGTGGCAATGCCACGGGATGGTGGGGCTGCCCCAGGCAGGGCTGGGTGACATCCCTGGCTGCCCCCTCCGTGGGACCCAGCGTTGTCTGGAGCCAGTGGGAAAGTCCTGTCCCATGTTGTGGTCCCTCTAGCAGTGAGAGAACGTCCAAAATGTGGCACATCCAGGGAGGTTCCTGCACTTCTGGGCCAGCCTGAGGGTCCCTGTGGAGGGCTGCCAGGAGCGGAGGAGGCAACATCAGAGCTAAGCAGCTCCATCCAACTGCTTCAGCAGGCGACGGAGACCTGGCAGCCCCAGGTGAGCAGTGCCGACCCCACTCCCCCCCCCAGGCACTGGTTGTGTAGCTGCAGGCTGCTGGCCAGGTGGTATAGGTGGCCCTGGCCAGCCCTCACCTGTGCCACCAGGCAGCCCATCCCCTAGGGCGGGGGAAAGCACAAAGGCTCAGGGGGGTCCAGTGCGGCTCCACTGTTCCCACTGCCACCATTTCCCACAGCAGCCACAGCTCACGTTGGCATCACTGCAGCGCTGAGTGCCAGCAGTGTCGGGGCCTTGGCTGTTCGTGAGCCATGGGGGTCTGTCAGAACACACACAGGGTGGTGCTGCCTCGGGGGAGAGGTCTGCACCCCACCAGTCGTCTACACCCTTGCTATTCTCTGACCAAAACCTGGACTGCTGGTGTTGTCATCCTGCCCCAGTGCCCAGCAGCGAGCCAGGCAGATGCTGCTCATGCTGTGTCCTAGGGCCAAAGGCAAGACTCGGTGCTGGAGCCACAGCAAGAGGAGCCCCAAGCATGCCAGGACACCGAGCAGCAGGAGCTGGAGGCAGCACAGATGCTGGCCTCAATACTGCAGCTGAACCTGGACTTCTTCAGGGCCATGAACCACAAGCGGCTGGTCCAGCTGCAGCAGCATGAGTGTGCAGTGGAGCAGAAGCACCAGGACTTGGTCTTTCTGATGCAGCAGTACCAGGCGGTGATGGGCAAGGTACCGCTGCTGGGCACGACGGTCACAGCCCAGGCTGCCTGAGTCCCCCACCCTTGGTCATGTGTCACCTACAGCCATCCCATCACAGGCAAGGCACCATGCCTGCCCAACAGCCCTGCCTGTGCAAACAGCTGGTGACCAGCTCCCCCCCCCGCCAGGGGAGGGCAGGGGATGTCCTACCAGCCACGTGTGGGACAAGGACTTAGCACCGCACCCTGAATGGAGCAGCCCAGCCAGCCCAGCCACAGGCTGGCGTGGCCCAGTCACCCAGCTGAGCAGAAAGGGAAGACTGCAGCCCCCAGTGGCCCCAATGACACCCTGGGCACTGTCCCCAGGGCTGGTGGCACTGCTGCAGCCCACAGCCTCACCAGCGAGCTGGGCTCACCACTCTCCTCCCCTGGCCATGCCCTGTCACAGGTCAGGGACCGAGGAAATGCCTTTCCAGGGCTGTTAGGTGTCCAGCAGACACTGCTGCAACAGGGAGGGCACTGGGGGCGCCTGCACAGGGATGAGAGGGCCAGGAGCCAGCAGCTGTCCTGCCTCCCACCTGGTGCAGACCACATCCTTCTGCCACAGGCCTTCCCCAATAGTCCATTGCCTGGGTTTTTCCCAAACTAGCTGCTTCCCCAGCCCCAGCCATTCCACAGCAGGGCCACAGGGCAATCCAGGGCATCCCACACCGTGCTGGGTACCCACAGGCCAGTGATGCACCTCTCCACAGGACCAGAAGGATGAAGTGGTGCAGACAGAGATCACTTCCTACGTGGCTGCCCATAGCCATGCCAACACCAGCTACACTATCCTGAAGGAGGAGCGCACAGAGCTGCTCGAGCAGGTCAGTGCCGGCAGCCGCAGCACTGGTGCATGGGGCCAGGCAGGAGCCGGCAGACAGCGCATGGCTGTGCTCCTCACACAGGTGGTGGTAGACACAGAGATGACGCACTGCAGGCAGAAGTGGGCAGCTGAGGAGCACCAGTACCAGGCACAGGACACGCAGCTGGGGAGTGCGGCTGAGCAGAGCAGTGCTGACGAAGGTGGGGTGGAGGAGGAGGGGTGTATCCAGGGCCACGGGGCTGGGACATATGAGGGCTGCAGCCCACAGCCAGAACCCTGGGGTTCCATGCTCTTGGTGTCTTCAGTGGGGAGACCAGGCCCAGCCAGAGCTGGAGCCCGTGGCTTGCCCCAATGGCAGAGAGCGGCAGCAAGGAGGCATCTGGCACCCATAAGGGTCAGTGCATACACAGCTGGAGGATGAAGCAGGAGAGCACTCTATGAGGCAGCAGGCAGTACCTTCCCATCAGTTACTGCACATCCACGTGCTACAGCAGCACTCAGTCCATCCTGGTGCAACCATGGGGAGATGGCAAGGTCCTGCGGGCACCACCAGTTACCCAGTTACAGGGCAGACAGCATTTCCCTGTGCAGTTCTGGGAAGGTGGAGAGGCAGCTCCCCAAGCCTGGAGGGAAGCTGCCGGTGGGGGCATAGGAGCACAAGAGCAAGTGTCCCAAAACCGCACTGCAGGGCTGAGCCCTGCTCTGCTTCCCACAGAAGCCCTGGGGGGACAGGGTGGGGGGGGAAGGCAATGCCAGACAGCCCCCACTGTCTCAAGCAGCCCAGGCACCGACACAGCAGCTGCCAGCCCCGAGCATCCTCCGGCGTGCAGAGGAGCAGCCGTGGCTGTGCTTGGGGAAGGGCATGCCACGTGAGGCCAACTACGACGTGGAGGCCAAGCTACAAGCACTGCAGAAGCAAGCAGCCAGCAGCAAAGCTGAGCAGGCAGAAAGCAGGTAGGCAGGCCCTGAGGCTGGCTGTCCCGGGCACAGCCTGAGCCCAAACAGGGTTCTGCCTGCACCCACTCCATCAAGGGAGGGCAGCATGGGGCTGCTGCAGCTCGGACTGTGCCCTTGCTCCCAGGGAGCTGGCAGTGCGGCTCCAGGCAGAGCTGAGCCAGTGGCAGTGGAAACAGCAGGTGACCCTGGAGCAGGCGCTGCAACTCATGCACACTGTGGTCCAAGCCAAAGAGAAGCTGCAGAGAAGCCAGGAACAGCTCCAAGCGCTGAGGGAGCAGGTAGGTAGCAGGCAAGACCTGCTGTGGGAGTCCCTCCATCAGCCTGGCCCGGTCTCCCCTGCCCCGTGGATAAGCCAGGGTCTGCCCAGTGCCAGGAGCAGACTACCACGCCATGGGAGATGCAAGGGGAGCTGTGCTGTTAGCAGGATGGGAAGGAAAAGCTCTAGCAAGAGCTGCAGCAGGCGGAGGAGTTGGATGAGCACCCTCGAGAGAGAATAAAGCCCTGCAGCAAAGCCTGTGCTGCAGGAGTGGGGAGCGAGCTGGGACCGGCAGCAGGAGAGATGGCACAATGCTCATGCTGGCGGGAAGCAGCGCAAGCACAGCAGTGTAGCACCCACTAACACCTTTGCTTTCTCTGCAGCTGAGGGCACAGGAGGAACAGAGCCAGGGCCTGCGGCACAGCCTGGCTCGGCTGCAGGAGGAGTTGGGAGCCACCTGTGTCCAGAAGCAGCAAAGTCTGCAGCAGCTTAGCAGAGCCAAGGAGACCATCCAAGACCTGCAGCAAGAAGTGGCCTCTAACAGAAAGCACCTGGCAGAGCTGCTGCAACAGGTGAGGGCAGAGGGCAGGACAGCCCAAAGATGCAGCCAGCCACCATGCAGCCCTCGGTGCCAGAGCCCTTTCCTGCTTCAGGGCAGCACTAGCCCCTGGAAGGGAGCCCCAGCCTGCCTACAGCTCTGCCCACCACCCTCCCTGCCCCACAACTTTGCATGCAGGTGCAGGACATGGCCACCCTGCAGGCAGAGCTGGCCGAAGCCCAGCAAGAGAAAGCCAAGCAGGAGGAGAAGACTGCAGCCTATGAGGAGCAGAGGCAGCAGCTCCACTGGGAGCTGAGGAAGCTGCAGGGGGCCCAGGAGCGGAGCAAGCAGGAGGTAAGCATGTCCCAAGCCTTTCCACGGGGCACCAGGAGTTTGTGCTCAGCCTGTGTCTCTCTCACTGCCTCTCTGTGCCACCGGCAGGCACACTCCCTCCAGGAAAAGCTGCAGGAGCTGAGCAACCAAGCCCAACGCTGGCAGCAGCTACACCGGGACAGCGAGCGAGCTCTGGCTGTGCGAGAAGAAGAGCTGGTTGTTTGCAAGGTGGAGCTGGCTTTCCTCAAGGAAGAGCTCCGCAAGGCCAAGGAGCAGGTGCAGGATAGAAACAGGCAGCACCACAGCCTAAGGGCAGGAGCACAGGCTGGGCCCCTAGCACCAGGGAATGACAGATCCTGGCCAACAGGAAGGGGAGAGGTGGAGGGGACAGGACAGGGGACAGCATACTGCAGATCCCAGGCCACCAAGGGGTCTGGCAGCAGCAGGGCTGAATATCTTGTTCTCCTTAAACTAGCCCTCTTTGCTCCATTGCCAGAAAGAAGCCCCTCAGCATGGAATTACCATGTTGTGACAGAAGTTCATGGCCAGTAGTGCTGAGGTTCTTCTCCAGAGCAGCTCTCCCAAGGCACCGGCATCTCTAGACCCTCTGCTCAGCCCCAAAGGCTGCTGGCCCAGCACAGCCTGGTCTCAACTTCAGTCCTGGGCTCATAGAGGTGGGGAAGAGCAGTCACATGCTGGTTCACACATGGCATGGGGGCTCATTCTTTCCAGGTAGAAACCCTGCGCTCTTCCCATGCTCTGGCATGCCCTGACAGCAGCAGGCCACACAAGGAGATGGAGCTGGTGCTGGTCGACATCAGCCAGTATGTGAAGGAGCAGATGTGAGTGAGCAGCCTTACCGGAGTAGAGAGGAGCAGGCGGCTGCCTTCTCCTCACACCAACTCACTCAGGTCACGCCTTGTTTTCAGGCAGTCAAATGAGAAACTAGGGCACAAGATCCAGCAGCAAATCACGCAGACCACAGAGCTGACAGGCGAAAAGGAGTAAGTGGGGAACATGGGGAGTGGGTCTGAGCTCTCCGCACACAGCAGTTACTGCTGCTGGCAGGGATGTGTGGACCAATGGACAACTGCTGGACTACCCAAGCTCCTGCGAGGCCAGCAGATCAGGATTGTCTCTGCACCACTGCATCACCTCATCTCCCCTGCCTTTCCTCCAGGCATCTTCAAGACACACTGGGCAGGATGCAGGAAGAAAACACATACCTCACAGTCAGAACACATGAGCAGCACCACAAGTGTGGGCAGCTGAAGGTGAGCAGAATTCCTGGCACAGCGTGGCCTGAAATAGGGCTGAGCCTATGGCTGTGTGTGTACAGGGACAGCGGGGCACCGGCTGCCTGCCCAGAGCACGGGTTGTGGGAGAGCCACCTTTGCAGTAGTATGGGCCAGGGACAGCTTGTCTTTGCCCTCTAGGTCAGTGTAATTCTGTGCCTTGTCCCAGGCTCTACAGGGCAACAACTTGACAGTACCAGCCCTGCACAATTCTGCAGGGCTGCCTCCACCCAACACTCACCTCCAGGACAAGAAGCAGCACAAAACAAAGTAAGAATTAGACTGACAACCATTAAACAAATAAAATTATTTCTGTTCTGTAGCAAAATTAGTGCCAAGCACCCAAGCCTTCCTGGGCCACAAGCTGCAGAGCACCTCACAGAGTACAGTGATTAGAGGAGCTCGGCACTCTCCTAAGGCTCAGCTGCTCCTGGAAGTCTTTAAGCCTCAAAGCAATGGGTGCTGCCTCCTTAGAGTCCAAAGCGGGCTGGGGTGCGTCGTGGCGTCAGGGGCTCCCCCTGCTCCTTCCGCCCAGGGGTGTAGATTTTAGTGGATCTGCCAAGAGAGGACAAGGGTGGTTAGTGGAATACACAACCTTTCCCTGCACCAGAATACCCATGGGGAAGTTGGGATCCTCCACACAGCTCACTACTCCCGCTCTTAAGTAAGCGACCCATGGCCAGGCAGGGCCAGCACCTACCTTGCGCTGCCCAGTGGGTTACGGCGCTCCTGTTCCTCCCGACGGGCACGCAGCTGCTCCTCAGCCAAAGCCATCTCTTCCTCCATGGCAGACACTTCCTCCTTGGCACGGCGGCGGTTCTCCTGGAGCAATGCAGGAGCAGGTCAGGGACAGGCAGAGAGCTGGCCAGCTGCAGACTCTCTGCAGGCCCACAGGCCTGGTCCCTCCATGTCAAAACACACACACTGCACTAGAACAGGCCTGCCAGCTCATCCTGGACAGGAGACTCACCTGGCGTGACTTGCCAGCATGTTTGATACTGTAGAACATGGGGCCCAGCTCTGCCAGCCACTCTCCATCCACAGCAGTGACACACTGCATGTATTCCTGCAGGGACAAAAGGAAAGACCAGGGTAGCAGGATGGCACTCTCAGGGCCTGGGCACCATTTCTAGAGCCATGGCAGCCCCCTCCCTCCCTGACTTGCTCATGGCACTTCTCAGGCTGGGACTATACCCCTTCCAGACAATTCCGCCTGGCCTCAGAAGCTGCTATGAGCTGGACTTGGTGAGACTGCAAAGAGGTTCAAACATATCCCATACAGGCCAGGAAAAAAATATTGGGAAATGGACAAACAGGACTCTGCAGACAACAAACATGCCTAGTCAGTATAGATGAGAAACTGCCCTTCTGATAGATCCTAGTATTACAGCACAGCCCTCTCATCTCCCTCAGAGCGCTCCTCACCCTTCTTGCTAGCCCTCAGCTCAAGCTCACCTTGGTGGTCATGACCAACTCATGATACACAATGTAGTCTGGTGTGTAGCCCATGCCAAACAGGGAGCTCGTGGGGTGCAGGTGACAGGGCATGCCTGTGCGGATGTTCACATACTCCCCAATGCCCTGCAAAGAGAAGTGTGGTTAGCCCACCTGTTCCCAGACAGGTCCCCTCAGCCCCCAGACTAGCACAGACACCTCTCACCTTCAGCTTTGCAGCTTGATGGAAATAGGCAGCACAAATGCACTTCCTGACAACATCCCAGTCAGTACCACAGGATGCTAAGCTCATCCGCTGCTGCACCATAATGTCCTTGAGCTGGGCACGCACCTCCCGCACCTGCAAAGGTGTGTGGCAGTCAGATCCCTCTCTTGTGTAAGGCTCCCTCCCCCAGCCTCGTTGCCACAGCCTCACCTTCCGCATGGCCTTGGCATGGATGAAGTGCTGGTTGCACCACAGTGTAGAATAGCTGTTGTTCTTCCACTGCAGGTAAACATTCAGATAAGTCAAGTGATCGCTCTCCGGAACAGCAAATTTCTCCCGCACTTGGTCACTCTCTTCCTCTCGGCCCTGAAGTGTAAGCAAAGAACACAGGTTAGTCAAAGGTCAGGGAAAGACCCCAAACTGCTGGAAGAGCAAACAGGTACCTTAGGCCGATAAAAGATGGCAGGCACAGACAACATGGAGACAATGAGCAAGATCTCAGAGCTGCAACCCATGTCGCAGGAGACAATGAGCATTTTGGAGAGTGCAGGATCCAGTGGGAACTCCACCATGAGACGCCCTGTTGAGGTCAGACCACCTGTAGGAACAGCATAAGGGATCAGCAGCTGGGCAGGTCCCAGTCCCATGGGGTGAGAGCTTACCCCATCAGCCAGTACCTGTGTTATCCAGGGCCCCTAGGATCCACAGCTGGTACATGGAGTTCAGCATGTTGTCCTCGGGGGGTGGATCCATGAAGTGGAACTGCAGCAGGTCTTGCACACCCAGGGACTTGAGCAAAAGCACTACGTTGGCAAGGTTGGTGCGCTGGATCTCAGGCACCGTGGTTGTCAGCAGCTCATTCTTGTAGGCACTCTGGGTGTAGAGCCTGGGGAACAGATGCCAAGAGCATGCTCCTCCTGTTCAGGCCACTGTGTTCCCCACTGACTCACCAGCCATCACCCAACCCAGCCAGGCACAGTGCGGGGCAGCAACTCTGCACTCAGCCAGGCCATTCAGCAGGACCCCAGGGAGGAACCTCTACCCTGGTCAAAGTGTGACCTCCCCAGCACATAAGGGTGCCTGGGCTCCAGGCACCCCTCTCAAAGAGCACAGTCCTTCCCTGGGCACAGACCAGTCTCAAAGCAAAGCCTTGAGAAAGCTGCCTTTGGTTTGGCTGTTATGCTGACAGCATCAAGGGTGGAACAGCTACAAGTGAAGATGGGCAGGGGAACAAACTGGAGCATATCCTTTCCTCTGCAGAGGCACTGGGTCCAAAAGAGAGGGCCTCAAGGCCTGCCTACTGCCTTCATCCCCCCCAGAAGTTCAAGATAATGAACAGCTCCAGTGAAAAAAAATATATATAATCTGATGTCAAGCTGCAGATATGACAGGAACACCAGTGACATGCCTACCTGAAGCAGTGGCCTGGGCCTGTTCGGCCAGCTCGGCCTGCCCTCTGATTGGCATTGGCTTGACTGATGGGGTAGATCTGCAGCGCATCCATGCCTATACGGGGGTTGAAAACCTGCAGGGCACAAAATGAACAGACTGAAGTAAAAGGAAGTCTGGGTCACTACCACAGAATTCCCTCAATCCAACCCCAGAGATCGCAGATGTAACAGTACAGGAAATCTTGGCTTACCTTCAATTTGCAGTAGCCAGAGTCAATCACAAACATGATGCCATCCACTGTCAGTGAGGTCTCTGCAATGTTAGTGGCAACAATGCACTTCCTGACCCCATCCGGAGCCTGCAAGCATACCGCGCATCAGTCAAATCCCTGCATCACTGAGGAAGAGCGCACAGCAGTAACGCAGAACCCAGAAGGACAGGGCTAACTCAGGAAGCTGAGGGGGCCACATGCTTTCGCTCACCCTCCACATGCAATACAAAAGGCATGTCTGAACCCCTTACTCATGCTCAATAGTCTTCCCTGCACTAGTTTCCCCTGTCCCCGCTCCTATCACAGAGCACACATCAGCACCTTCTGGAAGATCTTGGCCTGCAAGTCTGACGGTAGCTGAGAATAAATAGGCAGTACAGCAAGAGCAGGCGCCTTCTCCAGCTCCTCAAGGTGCTCCACTATTTGCTCTGAGGTCACCTAGACAAAAAGAGGGGTGTCAATTTAAGATTAAAATAACAAGGGGATAGGACAGTGCCTGCCCTTCCAGCTCACCTCTATGTCTTCCTGGCCAGGCATGAAGACAAGGATGTCTCCAGGAGCACCAGACAAATGGACCTGCAGGGCTTGTTTCACTGCAGCCTCCACATAATCCTCTTGTGGGGTCTGAAAGGCACAGCTCAGGTTACAGATGCCAATAATCTCATCTGCCCTGTGTGCAAGACTATCACAGCATGGCGGCTACTCCTTAATCTTTCCTGTCCACCACAGAGTACAGTACACCCAAGTCACAACCCCTTCCCATCACAACAGAACTTCCCTCTGCAACATTGACCATACCTTGCTGAAAAGAATATCAACAGGGAAAGTGCGCCCAGGAATGTGGAAAATAGGAACATTCCCAAAGAAGGAGGCAAACTTATCTGCATCCATGGTGGCCGAGGTGACAACAAGCTTCAGATCTGAGCGTCGAGCCACCACCTAAAAAACAGGTGAAAAGAACAGTAAGGAAGGGGTATTTGTGCATGGCTGCAGGCTGTGGAGACAACAGCACAGGACAGAGCTTCTGCTGTACTCTGAGAGCCACTGGCCGCTAATGCCAGGCAACACGGCCAGGGAACACAGATGCTGTATGATCTGTACAGTTAAAAAGACACGCCAACCTCAGTCCAGGAAACCTTAAGCTAGCAAAGATCTCCGTACCTAGAGTTTCTGACAGTTAGCCAGCAAGCCTCTGGCAGCACTTAGGCACTAGGAGAGATTTAACCCTGCAGAAACAGAGACCAGGACGTTGGAGCCGCAAGCGCAGACAGAGATGTGGCAGCTGTGCTTCCCTCTCCCAGACCTGGTAAAGAAGGGCTGTCCCTGCCAATACTCTGCTTTAAGACCAGCTCATGTGCCCTACACTGCTGTCCTCTAGTCCAGGCTCACAGTACCTCCCGAAGAAGGCCGAAGAGCACGTCAGTATTGAGTGAGCGCTCATGTGCCTCATCCATAATGATAGCACTGTAGTTGTCCAGGTCAGCCTCTCGCAGTGACTCACGAAGAAGGATCCCATCTGTCATGTATTTGATCACCGTTTTCTCAGATGTGCAGTCCTCAAAGCGGATGGCATAGCCCACCTGGGAGGGCAGAGATACCAGCAAGTCTTCCTACAGTCCCATATACTCAGTCATCAGGCTGCACCCCTGTACTCACTGCCAGACTCACCTCCTCTCCCAGACGCACCCCCATCTCTTCACTGACCCGCTTGGCAACCGACATGGCTGCCACTCTGCGGGGCTGGGTGCAGCCAATCATGCCATAGTCGGTGTAGCCATCCTCATGGAGGTACTGTGTCAGCTGAGTCGTCTTCCCACTCCCCGTCTCCCCCACCACAATCACAATGCTGTTGTCTCTGAAGAAAGGGAAAAAGTATTTCTTCATACACCACAAAGGGCTTTTGCATTCACAGCCCCGGCTGGCCACCCAGTAGTGTCACCCCACTCAGGCAGGAGAGCTGCCACCAACCACACAAAGCAATGGGCTTTACTTCCTGAGGGTACAGCTTCCAAACAGGCCACGTATCTAGGAGAATTTCTCACTTGGGCTCCTGAGATGTAAGCCAAAGCCCTGGGGATGCTCTATGACCAGCTCCCTAGCAGCCATACAGAATCACAGAATCGTCAGGGTTGGAAGGGACCTCTGGAGATCATCTAGTCCAACCCCCCCGCCAGAGCAGGGTCACCTACAACAGGTTGCACAGGACAGCATCCAGGCGGGTTTTGAATGTCTCCAAAGTGGGAGACTCCACAACCTCTCTGGGCAGCCTGTTCCAGTGCTCCACCACCCTCAAAGTAAAGAAGTTCCTCCTCATGTTAAGATGGAACTTCCTATGTTCAAGCTTGTGCCCATTACCCCTCGTCCTATCAATGGGCACCACTGAAAAAAGACTGCTCCCATCCCCCTGGCATCCTCCCTTCAAGTATTTGAAAGCATTAATAAGATGCCCCCTCAATCTTCTTTTCTCTAGACTAAAGAGACCCAAATCCCTCAGCCTTTCCTCATATAAAAGATGTTCCAATCCCCTAATCATCTTTGTAGCCCTTTGCTGGACCCTCTCCAGCAGATCCCTGTCCTTCTTGAACTGGGGAGCCCAGAACTGGACGCAGTATTCCAGATGCGGCCTCACCAGGGCAGAGTAGAGGGGGAGGATGACCTCCCTCGACCTGCTGGCCACACTCCTTTTGATGCACCCCAGGATGCCATTGGCCCTCTTGGCCGCCAGGGCACATTGCTGGCTCATGGTCATCCTGTTGTCCACCAGGACTCCCAGGTCCCTTTCCACAGAGCTGCTCTCCAGGAGGTCGGCCCCCAACCTGTACTGATGCATGGGGTTATTCCTCCCCAGATGCAGTACCCTACATTTACCCTTGTTGAATTTCATTAAGTTCCTCTCTGCCCAACTCTCCAGCCTATCCAGGTCACGCTGTAAGGCAGCACAGCCTTCTGGCGTATCAGCCACTCCTCCCAGTTTAGTGTCATCAGCAAACTTGCTGATGGTACACTCTATCCCTTCGTCCAGATCATCGATGAATATATTGAACAGGACTGGACCCAGTACTGACCCTTGAGGGACACCACTTGTTACTGACCTCCAACTGGACTCTGCACCACTAACCACAACCCTCTGAGTTCTATCTGTTAGCCAGTTCTCAATCCACCCCACTGTCCATTCATCTAGCCCACACTTCCTAAGCTTGCCAGTGAGGATGATGTGGGAGACAGTGTCGAAAGCCTTGCCAAAGTCAAGGTAGACAACATCCACTGCCCTCCCCTCATCCACCCATCTAGTGACCTCATCATAGAATGCTATCAGATTAGTCAGACACGACTTCCCCTTAGTGAATCCATGTTGACTACTTCTGATAACCTTCTTTCATCCAGGTGCTTTGAGATGATACCCAGCACAAGCTGTTCCATCATCTTTCCAGGGATGGAGGTGAGGCTGACCAGCCTGTAGTTTCCCGGGTCATCCTTCTTACCCTTTTTGAAGACTGGAGTGACATTGGCTATCCTCCAGTCCTACCTACCTGAGGATGGAGAGCAGCTCCTGTTGCACAGCAAAGATGGGCAGATACTGTCTCTGCTCCAGGATTGATTTCTTCTTGGCGAACTCACTGCTGGCTTCACTTTTTTCCTTCATGTGTTCAGCAAACTTCTGCTCAGTCCTAAGGAAACACCAGAAGTCCTGAAACTACCTCTCCACGCACTTTGCTATGTCTACAGCTGCTGTCACTGGCTAAGCAAGAGTAATACAAAGCAAGCTCCTACTTGTAATCCACTTTGCCATCTTCTGTCACCATCTCGTCCTTCTCCTCCTCTTTCTTGATCCCCATAATGTCTCCCAGTTTTGTGCCTGCCAGCTCCCAGTGCTTATGCTGAGCCTGGAAGGACAGAGAGCAGCATAACTTTGCCACAGCAAGCACTGACAAATCATTCTTCTCCAATCCTACTCATAAAACTAGGAAAGAATATTAGCCCCACAATTTGCCAATGCTACGCCACACACCCCATTCTTACACCAAGTCCACCTCTTCCAGGTGAACTGGGGCAGAGCTTTTTAGACACTGGTCTGGGTAGAGAGACTTCAGGCACAGGATGACCAACCACCTCCTAAGAAAATGGTTCCAGCTGCTGACCTTTCCATTAAATTTGAACTTAAACCTATACAAATCTGAACCAGAGATAATCTTCCGGCTCTTGAAAGGTGCTCACAGGCCTCTCTCCCACGTTGCTGTTTGCTTTTGCCTCTGATATCAGTTTAACTTCCACCTCCATTCCGCTCATAGTATATGCAGCACAAATCCAGCTCAGTTTCAATTTACAAGCAACACATCTGTGCTCTCCCCACAGCTATCACATAAGCTTTAGAAAACGCCCCTAAAAAACAACTCCAAAAACTGATATGCTACCTCACTGCATACCTTCTCTCAACTCTTCTGAGACACGAAAAGATATATCTTGCTGCCATACTGACTGCCGACTGTCCCTAAGCTCCCTTGCATTATTCCACCTGCCCTCTTCTCCCATGATCCCAATGTCCTTTGGATCAGACTCCTCTGCCCAAGTGCACAGTGATTCATGTCCCAGGCAGTGCCTGAGGAAATCACATCACAGCAGCTGCTTATGAGACAATGCAATGAGCTGGGCTGCCAACAAGATATATCACGTCATTAAAAGATGAACTCCATATTGTCATTGCCACCAAAGCCTGTATTCTGCAAAGTCCAAACAAAGGCTGTGAGGCACTACATAGCATGTGTATGGTGGGGTAGTAAGCCAAAAAGGTCACAGCATACCCTTTTACGCTCCTTTTGCTCCCTGTGCTTGCGCACCAATTGGCTGCCTTTCCGGGCTATGATGGCCAAATCTGAGGTGGCATCCTTGACAGGGATGACTGGCTCTGGCTAGAGGAAAAAGGTATTGCTTCAGTACAGAGAGCTCACACTTGCTGGGCTCCCTGCCATTGGCACCTTCAGCCACAGTCTCTACCTGCTTGGTGAAGACAATCCTTCCATCTAGGAAAGGCGGCACTAAGTTGTGCACCAACAGATGCACTTTAGCAGAGTTATCCTCCTCAAAATCTTCATCCACTTCAATCCGATGAACCACACCACTGGTCAGCATACGATTCGTCTCCCAGCGCTCATTATCCTGCAGGAAACAACCTATCAGAAAACACACAGAAGCCCCACAGAAAGCCTGAGAGATTATACCAGAACACTGAGCTCAGGTCTGGGCCCCGCACTGACAACAGGATGAAGCTGATGGTTCCAGCCTAGGGAGCCTGAAAATATGCACTAGAGGAGAAACAGTAACTGGAAGCAGCAGGGTACAGGAAACACAGACTGGCCACATGAAGCACATGGCCAACAGGACTGTCTCCAAGGAAATGCAGGACAGACATTGTCCATAAGGCCCCCCACCATACTCAGAATACACCAGGAAGCCTGGACATAATCCCACATGTGCTACGGGGAGCAGCCCCCAGTGTCCACTGGTCCAACAGCAGACAACCCTAGTAATGTAACTCACCCCCCAGAACAGCAGGAGCACAGTCCTCTGCATTCCTGCTGCCCTGGACACTGTGATCCACTGCAGTCACTCTGATTGCAAATTCTGCCTCATGCAGGGCTGCACTTTCCAGGGGAACTTAACAGTTTCCCTGTGAGGCCTCATTCAGTCTGGGCCAGGACACATTGTCCTTCTCCATCTGAGAGCAGGAGCTCAGCCTTCGCTGCCAGCCAGCGGGTCTCTCAAGGGGCAGCAAAACAAGAAGGGCCCACATGTTCAGAGCAGCTGACCCCACGTCTTGCCCCTACCTCATTGATCTGCCGCCGCTGTGCCGAGATGCGCTTCTGCCTCTGCTTGTGCAAGTGCTGCTCCCGCTTTTTCACGTATTCCTCAGAGGAGTAGGCCAAGGGGTTGTGAAACTCGTCATAGCCCTCATCCATCATGTACCAGTCCCGGTCAGCTTGCTGGGAGGGGAGAGGTGCAGCCCTGAGCTCCGCTGGAGGGGCCCTCCCGCCGCTCACGGTCTGGCNCAGCCCAGCCCGCTGTCCGCTGGGCGTCCCACTCCTTGCCCGCTTCGGGCTCTCACCCTCTGATCGTCTTCCCACTGCTGCCGCTCCTCCTCCGTTTCAAAGGCAATGCCCTCCTCTCCGTCTGCCTGCCGCCCTGGAGAGGGTGAGCTGGTCAGTGCGGCCACTCCAGAGGAAATCCTAGAGCCCGACCTCGTGCTGCGAAGGGGAAGGGGATTCCCCCATCACCCAGCCTAGGCAGCTCAGCCCAGGCTCCTCACCTCTCCCTCTTGACAGCCGCGGTGTGGCCCCCAGGTGTCTCCGGTCATCAGCCCACTCGTTGTATTTGTATGACGGGGTAGGCAATGGCGTCTTATCCAAGTACCTGCTCCTCGCAGACCTGAAAAAACAGCAGGAGGGAGGAATTGGTGCCCACAGCCAGGTGCTACTCTTACACATGCTGTCCCCTTTCTGCAGCCCAACAGCTCATAGCCGCAGTCCCAGGCACTGATACCTGTCCCGGTCTCTCCGGTCCGTGTCCCGCAGTGATGATGCCCGGTGGCTGCGCTCTGAGTCTCGATAGGATGGAGTGGGTGAAGGAGATTCCCACTGTGAGCGACGGGCACTGCTGTAGCCACTATCATCTTCCTCCCAGCTGGAGCGAGACGGTGTGGCTGCATCTAGCAGAGGAGATGAGGTTTGACACTTGATGTTCGAACAGTGACCCCAGGCACCTGGAGCCCCCTTAAACCTTCTAGGAAGAAGCATGACCTCCCTCTAAGGGGCTGACCCAGCGATTCCCAGGAAAATTGCCAAAGGACCACATTTCTATCACATAAACCCAGAACAGACCCCACTGTGCAGAGATTAGCCAGATTTTTACACACACAGAGCTGCCAGACTGCACCAAGATTGCTCTTAGACCCAGGTCGAGCTAGGAGTTTTATGCTTGCCCTAATCACAAATGTTAAAAGACACAGGCTTTTCTACCTACACTTGTCCTGACAAAACCAGCAGAAAACAAACAAAAAAAAGAACAAACCCTTTCCTGTTAGGTCTCTCACAAGAACTCTACCAGGTCCCTCTCCTACCTTTAGGCCGATGTCTGGGACTCTCCGGTTCACTCCTCCTGCTGCTCCGCTCCGACGAGCCATCTCTTTCTGATCTGCTGCTGTGACGACTTCTGTCCCGCTCCTCTGCAAAAAGAAAGTAAGATCAGGTGCCCGGTGCACAAATGGGTTTCCCAAGTCTGCTTCAGAAAACACAAATATTAGCTAAAGACTACAAACAGGCTGAGGGACAAGCCCAAACCCTAAGCAGGAAGAGTCACAAAGGTCTTTGAGCAGTTACCACGGTCCCGTTTACGATCATGGTCCCGATCCCTACTGCGTTCCTTCTTTCGTTCCTTCTCCTCCTTGGAGGAGGCAAAGACACCATGTTCCCGACGCTCCCTTTCCCGCTGCCGGCTGCGTTCCCAAAACTCCTCGCTGACACCCCCTGTGTAGGAAGGTGTTTCCACATGGACAGAACGGTAATGCCTGGAAAAGTAGAGCAGAGATGAGAAAAGCTCATAAGTGCTGAGAAATAACTGGCCTTTCCCTTGCCTCATACAACTCTATTTTTAGAACTAGAATTCTACTTTTAGAAGCAGAAGCTTATGGTTAAAAGCGCTTTCTCCAACCTTTGCTAACAGCCCACCAAGTCTGCTGATGCTCTCAGACACATGCACCTCTGAGCAGGCAACTGCCTCCAGGCATCAGAAAGCAGACAGTGTCATAATTAGGATGGTTGGTGTTTGCAGGCCTAAGAGCATCTAAATGCACTCCTGCCCATAATGCCTCAGTGAGAAGACCAGTGAAAGAGCTTTTCCCAGACCTCCTCAGACCTACAGAGGTGCCCCACAGTCCTCTGAGAAGCAGATCTCTAGATCTCCCTGCCACACAGGAGATTACAGCCCTGCCTCTTCCAGGGTGCAGCCCTCACAGACCCTGACGGCTCATACCCCATGCTCATGCTCGTTCCACCTGGTGGCGACCCAACGGCTGTGAAGTGCCCCGTGCCAGCACCGGAACCCCCACACAGACCCCACCTGTCCTTGCGAGTGCTCCGGCTGCTCCGATCAGTCTCATCATCATCATCCTCCTCAGGGCTACCTGCCTCGTCATGGCCCTCTTCCCAATCTTTGTAGGAGGAGACCCGGGATCGCTTTCCACCGGTCGCCTCCTCCTCGCGTTCCCGCCGCTTCTGGGCCGCCAACACATCCAGGCCCAGCAAAGAGGCCCGTGGGGCCGGCGCCTTGAAGACGTGCTGCTCGGCGGCGGCGCTCCGCCTCCG
>VZSZ01010129.1:343731-354194 GCA_013398815.1 Ibidorhyncha struthersii
GACCCTCCTCGGGACCCCCGGGCACGCCCCGCCTGCCCGGTCCCGGCTCCTCCCGCCGCCCCCAGGACCCCCGGACCGTCCCGGGGTCCGCCGGTCGCTCACACGCAGCGGCGCCGCCATCTGCTCAGGCCGACACGTGGAGGGGCACTTCCGGGAGCTCGACACGATGATTGGCGGAGGCCGAGCCCTCCCGGCCAATAGAGACGCATCAGGATTCGGGGCGGGCTGCCGGGACGCGGCGAGGGGCGGGGCCGGGAAAGAGACCGCCCTGACCCCGCCCACGGGCGGACAAGGGGGCGGGGCAGAGACGGTCCCCGGTCCCGGGCGGCCCCCGGCGCTGCGCGTCACAGCGAGTCACCGCCCGGCGGCGGGGCGGGGGGGGCACAGGGACCGCGGAGGGGAATAGGGACCGCAGCAGCAGCGTTGTGCCCACGCAGGGCACTGCCACGGCCGTGCGCAAAGAGGGTCCTGTCACTGTGCAGCCCCCCACTAACAACCTACACGGACACTGCTGCTCGCGAGCCTACACTTTATTAGGAACCAATCTGTAAGGTACAAATCGACAAAAACTTCAAAGAAGAGTTGTGTGAAAGTGTTATGTACAGATACATTACACAGAAGAGAGCAGGTCAGGCTCAGGAGCCCCTCCGGCGCACAGCAGCAGTGCAGAGGCTGGGATCTCCCACCCCCTTGCCCAGGGGTAAGCAAAGTTATGCCACCCGTCCCCTCAGAGTCCCCCTGGCCTCAGCTCTCCGCACACGTTCCACGCCCCCTGAGAAAGGAGCTGGTGCAGCCACAGATGCCGCATCGCTCTCCTAGCCCTGCCAGCAGCTTCAGGCAGAACCAAATGGGAAAGCACACAGTGCCACACTCCCAGCAGGGCCCTGCTCCCTGCTTACAGGAATGCAGCAAAGGCTACGGTGGGCTCCCTGGGAGTCCAGTGGGAGTGGAAGAGGACATCAAGGCAAACTGCAACCAGCGAGAGCTGGAGCCAGGGAGATGGCAGAAGTGCAATGCCACATCTCCTCATGACCATATTCCCTGCTTCCACCCCAATTAGTTAGAAGTCTTACCAAAAGGATTTAATCACCCTTACCATAACAGGCCATTGAGCAGAGAGGGGCAGCTTGTGGATGATGCTGCCCTTGAGACCACCAGGGGAGAAGAGAAGGCCCCAGCCCATTTCAGCCTTCACCTCCCTCTCTGCCAGGAACGGTACCCAGAACGTCACACACAGCTTTCCTGTACAGCTACCCAGACTGACAGGGGCTGTTCCCTGCTCCAGTCTCACAAGATTCCCCACAGTTCATCTCCTGGAGCAACAAAGATCAGGAAAGCGGCAGCATTTGGTTTAAGTACAGCAGGAAGAGAGCTCAAAAAGAAGAGCGCATTCATTTGAGGTTAATACAGGAAACCAATTTCAAGGGGAGTGTTTCAGAGAGAAGCAGCTGTCACAACTGCTGCCCTTCGCACTGGAGTTACAGCCCAGTCAGTTTTATGTTTTCTTCTTTAGTTCCTCAAATCTCCGAGAAAGATCATCAAAGTCAATGTCTTCAGAGGCAGAAGAGTTGGCGCCAGCAGATGCTGTTGGCAGCGTATCTGGCACAGATGGTAATTCAGGCAGCACAAAGTTATCAAAGGTACTAGGAGCTCCAGCTCTTGGTTTAGGAGAAGCTTCTGGCTTGGGCCCAGGCCCTATTTAGAATAAGATAAATATTATTTCACCTCACCATCATCACACTCTCACCAGGCCAAACAGCCACACAAAAAAAAAGGTCGTTCCACCAAAAAGGCAGTAGCAGTGTATTGTTCTGAACTGGATCAGTGGTCATGCACCTCCACCTGCATGTGGAGTCAATGGGGAAACCCACCAGGTTTCAGGTTTATGTGGCTGCAAGGGGCTGCAGCCATGACAGATCCAGACCGGTGACCCTATCCTACGGCTGCACCAGACAGCAGGAGATCCCCCTCCATGCCCATAGCCAGCTGCAGGCGAGCTGAAACTCCCACATGCCTACACTGGCTGGACTGCATCATGAGGATTCAAAGTCCCTAAAGACATGCAGGCATCGCATGCTGTCACCCAGCTGTCAAACTGACGCATACAGCCAGATCCAGTACACCCATAGACCTATCAGCACGCATCACCAACACTCCCCAGAGACTCCACTAGATCATTAAAAAACCTTGCTGGAGATAGCAAGGGTCTACTTACTCTAAAAACCCTCTCTGCCCTTATCAAGTGCTAGAGATAACAAGTGCTTTCAAAACACGGAGCAGAATCACACTGTACAAGGCAGCAGAATTTTGTTACGATCCAATTATGATGCATGAAGCATCTTGTAAGCCTTTAGGCAGATGGACCAAGGGATAACAGCTATCTCTACTAGTCCTGTTCTGCTGTATTGCAGCCTCAACATTGACACTAATACAAACCTATCCACCCTCTTAGTCCCTACTTCTCTCATTCTGTTGCTGCAGAACAATATTATTTACACCATGTAAAAGTGTATTATCACTTAGAGCTGTTGCTTTCTCATTTTATTCTGCAACACCCTATACCCGGTCTGACGAGTCAGCTTAAGCTGGAGACACAGTGCTGACTCCAAAGTCAAACTCTAGTTCTTGAGCTTCCCAGTGGAAGTCTGGATCCTCCTTGTTTTGAGAGGATACTCTCCATTTCCAGAGTTCCCTCCAAACTCAAATTTTGCTCTCAAGATGTGCTGAGTTCTACACATTATTCCCAGTATGGAAAGTTTCCTCCCAGGGACACTGCACTCCCAAGCTAACCACAGCTCCGTACCACCCTAGGTTTCCCATGCCTCTTGACATACTCACCAGCTGCAGGTGCCGCAGTGTCCTGGTCAGCTTTAGGCTCCTCAATCTGGAAAAGACTCTCGGTTACTACAGCTCTCTCTCCTACCAGGCACAGACTCAGAGGCATGTAAGCACTGCTCATGGGCAACAGCAGCCACACCCATGCAGAACAATGCATGCCCCATCCCTCCCCAACAATGCAGATGGTTTCCAGCACACTTGGAAGAATCTGCCTCTCTTCCCAAGAAAGGGAGGCAGTGCTTCGACTTTCCTCTCCTTTCCTGTCAATCAAAGCAGCTTCACTGGCCATATTCTGAAACTGGATAAACAGAGCATATCCACCGGCAGGTCTAATATATTTATCAAGGACGTGAGTGGGAGAAGACTGCCCTCTTCATCCATGTAATCACGGCTACTGCTTCCTTTCTTTCATGAACAATACATAGGTCCTTGTAACCAGTAGCAAAGTACAGAATGACCCCATCTCAGGTCTTGGTGCGGTTGGGACAAAGGCCCACGGTATGGTCAGTTGTGCTGGTATAACTCCTCATTCCCTGTGGGCTGCAGTCAGTGCCATCTGTCTCTACCCAGCTAACAACTGCTGCATCTGTGCCTGCATCTCCTGGACTCAAAGTCTGCTGAGCAGCTCATACAAGGCGTTAGCACACACAGGTGCTTGGCTATGCTCATCCCTACTCAGGATACTGCAGAAACAAGAAGCACATCTTCAAAAGCAAAATGAGAGGCATGATCATAACTGCAGCAGCAAAAACAGACAAGCATAGAAAGAGAAGACTCCAGCCTCTCCTTTGTTGTCCCCAAGGACTGAGAAAACCCTGGGAAAGGAAGAGTGTTTCAACATACATGATCTGGGTCAGCCAAAACGTTCATGCAGGCTAACTACGTGTTAGTTCAAAAGCCATAATTAAACAGACCGAAGGTGATAAACCCTTCACACTGAAAAAAAAAAAATCCCCAAATTTGTGGACTCTACTTGTTTATCACCATTTTAACAATGCAGTAAAACAGATCTTGGCTTTCCTTTGCAGTCAAAACACACAGCAGAATGAGGAACTTCTCACAAGTCATTCTCCCATCACATGCACTCAGTGATTAACCACCCCCGTAAGCAATGCCAAGCACCACCCCAAAAGCTCCAAAGGTTGAGAGCAATGTGCTTAATGAACATTTGCCTTTTCCACGTCTACCACTGCACTCTTTTTGAGGTTACCTCTGCTGCCTACAATGGTGTTTCAGCTCAGGCACTTACAGACTCATATGTTGGTGGGGCTGCTGGAATTGGTGGTGGATGGATGTTAGTGAAAGGCTGGTAGGTCCCCACTGGTAGGCCATTGAAGTTCTCCTGTATAGAGAGATTACAGTCATGCAGACTACTCACCCGGGAGAGCAACCACGGGACAGAATACACCTACAGCTGCTACGGGACTCAAAGAAAGCAGCAGTCTAAGATAAACTATATCAGGTTGGCTGCTTGTCTGCATTTATAATCACTAGGAAAAGGCTCTCAAGTATTAAGTCAGATGTAGTCACCTGGAGCAATGAGACCCAGCCAACAGGATGGTGGGTAATTCTAAAGAACCAGAGTGACTAAACACTTCATCTTTCAAGGCATTAGAAGTACCAGCAGAAAAAGAGTACCCTGCCTTAAGCACACCTGAGCCATTTCTCCTGAGTGCAGTATCACAAAAGAGGACAGAGGCCTCTGGCTTACTCAAGGCTTTGTATTACCCTTACTTGTAACAAAACTTTGCCTCAAAGACCTAGACTTGACACAAGTCCTCAGCATATTTATGACTGGATCTTCAGCCAGCTGATGATACTGGGCCTAAATTTTCCACAAAAAAACACTGCAGCATCCCAGGGACCACATTCAGACTCCAAGCCATCACACTGCTCCGCCACTTTCCAGTCTACACAGATACCCTTGCAACCAATCATCTCCAAGAGCCACTGGCCTGGTCCCATCCCCTCCCCTTGCAGGTCTGAAGGCAGGACACTTACGCATTTTTCAGTGCTGTTGCCACCCCACAACACTCACCTGATTTCCTTGACTGAATCTCGGCACACTACCAGCCTAGCAACTTCAAAGTGCGGCTCCAACCCCTGGTCAAAAGCCTGACAGTCAGAAGACTGCCTCAGGAGTTAAGTCTGGACTCCTCTGTTCCCTGAAGGCAAAGAGGGCTGGCTGGAGAACAGGGGTAGGAACCTCCACAGTCAAGAAGCAACATGAAGCTTCAGCTACACTGCCCGCAGTTTCCATCCCATGCAGTCTCACAGCAACACAATGGCCTTCTGACATATCAAGCTACCAGGTACAGACACTTCCCAATCAGCAGGCACAGGACTAAGCGCTACAGTCAGAGCCTCCACAGAAAAAGGGAATGCTCAAAGCAAAGGCACTTACCGGTCCCTTTTGAGGCGGATAAGAAAAGGGGGGATTTGGTGTTGGCATAGGCATAGGCATCATCACCGGCATGGGTACTAGTCCATCATGACCGATAAGCGGCGCTGTAAATCCACCACCTCCTCCACCTCCATGGCCACCCTTCTTCACATCATCTGTGAATCCCACATCAATCAGATCTGCCTCTCCGCCTGCAGGAGCTTCAGCCTGGACAGGGTGGAAGAATTCTGCTCACCAACACATCTCTAGTCTGATCACAGCCCTCTGAAGAGCATTAAATGCAGCATTTGTCACTGGACAAGATAGGACAACATGACAAGGACACAATACAACAAGGACAGAACAGACAGCAGCTACACAGTGATATTAATGGGAATGAGAAAGGGAACCAGACTATGGCATGACTAACTACTGCCACATGCCGTAGGACTGTGGGAAGGAGCAGGGATCCTGCTATGCTAGGGCTGTCTAGAAGATGCTAAAGTAGAATTACCACCAAATTTGATGCAATGCCACAGCCCTGTGCTCTGAAAGCCTGCATAGCACTAGCAGGACACTTCAGTCACTGGAACACAAAAGGGAACTCCAGACTTGCAGGTGCCTCACTCACCATCACCACTGAGTCAGGCTCATAGGGCACATTGTAGTTCTTGGCAATCTCAATGAGGTATCTCTCCACCAGAATCTTGGGTGGTGCCTCCACGCTCAGCTTGTGCATCAGCTGGAACACAAGGGTGCAGAGACAGTCAGTGAGACCGGGGCAGTGCAGCACAGCAGACCCCTATCCCAGCCAGGGCCACCTGCAGCAGGGAGCACAGTGCAGCCTTGGGGAGGCCTTTCCTCCCAGTATGGCATTGCTGCAGAGGATGCTGCTGGCAACCACAGACCTGGGCTCCATGTGCTCTGCTCCTCTCCATCCACAGCAGGGCCCTGCCTGCCAGGGACCTCAGCACTATGATCCCATGCTCCAATGCAGGCAGGCCCCCCCCAGCAGCACAGCTGGCCCACCCTCCTCTGCAGTGAGCCACAGGCCTCAGCCACTGGCCACAGGAAAAAGGGGCAGAAAGCCACAGCAGGCATGTTTGTTCTACCAGCTCCAGCTGGCTGCAGTTGTTCCACCAGTTCATTACCCTGTCATTGACTGTCCCAATCTGGTTTGTCCGGCACAGCTTCCCATACTCCTTGCTGTACTTGGCACACAGCTGGTCAGCAACCTGCAGCAGAAGAGAAACTCTGGGAATGTGCACACCCTTGCTTTCCCCACCGCACACCTGCTGTAGCCCCTACAGCTGCCTGCCGCCCACATAGCCCCCATTTCCGCCAGAATGCCCCAACTGAGTAGCCTTAGCCATCCCTGATGCTCCAGGGACACCTATACTGGTGTCTCCATCTGCACAGCTCATAAAAACATGTCCTCTGCCAGGACACAGAGTCCTGGACAAAGGCTTCCATGAATTTCTGGCATTGTCACCCCCATCCTACAGGCATAACACCCCTCAAACAACCCTACTCACAATCTTCAACTCAGCCACTTCTGACTGGAGTCGTGGTGCAGCCCAAATCAGTGTAGATACTGCTTCTGCCAGGCCAGAGTCCAGCTCCCTAAGGAAAACAGAAGACAATCCTGTCTCCAAACCAAGCACCTAGTCTTTGCTGCCCTTAATCTGCTTAGCCTGAAAGCCCCCATTCTCCATGCTGGGCTCCAGAGTCTTCCCTGCCAGGGGAAGAAAAGGTCTCTGGAGGCCCTAGGACACTGAGACAAACAGGACCCCTTCTGTATCCCAGTGCTGCCCCCAGCAGTACACCTCCCCGAGCCCAGGGGGCCTGGACCCTCTCCCACAGAATACCCTCTAGGCCAGAGCTTACTTCATGGACTGGATCAAGCCAAAGCGGGCTAGCAGCAGATCGCAGTACAGCTCCAGGATCTCCATGGCCTCCACAAGGTAATCTTCACGGATGATGTGCTCCACACGAATCCTGGCACGCTCATCTTTTCCGGCTGCCAGATAATCTGCAATCTCCTTCCTTGCCTTCTGCGCCAACTCAGCTACGGCACATATCCCCAAGGCCAGTCACTGTGCTGGCAGGGGCTGCTGCCTCCATACCTACCCACAGTCCCCACCACACACAAAGCCACCATGAGTTTCTCTCTCTCCTTCCTTGAGCCTCTACAGTGCAAGACACGGAGCAATGGCTTGGTGGAAGCCTTGTGTCTAGGTCCTAGCATACTAACTCCCAGGAGAAAGAAGAATGGGCTTCTAGCTGCTAGAAACACTCCCACACCTTCAACTTCCCTGCAGAGTCAATCAGAACCACGGATCTTATCTGTGTCTGGGCAGGGCAGGACAGCACAGGTGGGGAGAGCCTCCCACAGCACCCACGAAGTTCCCCACTATGCTGTAGGCAGAGAAGGCCCAGGAAAGGCCGCCCGGGACAAACTGGCCCACAGCTACCACCCCATGCACCCCATAAATTGCACTCTGACACCTGCCAGCAAGGTGGACAAAGGCGACGTTGTAGCCAGCCTGCTCCTCTGGGTACTCGCACACCAGGCAGACTGCAAGGCCTGGGTCCAGCAAGTAAGACCAAAAGGCTACTCCATATGTGGCCTATAGAAGTACCCTGAGCCCAGAAGAAAAAAAAAATCTTCTCCTCATGTCTCCTGAGCCCCAAAAGCATCTTGAGTCACACCTGCCCTCTCAAATACTTACTCTTCTTTTTCTCCAGCAGTTTGAGACGATTGATGACAAGGCGCAGGTTGACTCGCAAGCGCTCAGCCTTGAACCCAGAGCCCAACATGATAAACACTTTCTGTGAGAGAAGAGGGGAAGGTCATTGGAATCAGGAGCTGTTGGTCGTGCCAGAAGGACACCAGTCACTGTTTTATTTGGGGGAAAAAAACCCCACAATTTCTCCAAACAAACAGGTACAGACCTGCTATTCCTGAATCTGGTTATTTGCAAATGACTGGATCTACAGCACTCATTTCCTTTCCTACTTTACAACCCTGCAACTAACCAAGGCCAACAGGGAATAGAAACTTCCTGGATATTCCCAATCTGACAGACTGAATCTCAACCCCAGAAACAGATGCAATATGACCAAAAACTGTGACTACTCCATAAATAGTAATGGGGCTAGAAAATATACCCTAAACCAAAAAGTTAAAGGCCTGGGTCTATTCAATCTAGACAAGTGACATTAGCACCTGATGGGAGTACCACAGCACATTAAAGTTTTAAGAATGTTAGACAAATATCTACCAGCAGTGGTCTAGGAAAATGTGCCTCAGTTCAGTAACCTGAGCTTACCAAGATGGTATTTTGAGGTTCCATTCAGCTCTAGATTTCTAAGAAGCCCAAGTGGAAAAACCCCTCAGATTTCACAGTTAACAGCATAGCTGCTAGAAACCATGCTTTGATTCCCTTACTTCAAAAGATGAGGGAAGTAAACCAATGCCTCAAGATGCCATCTGCAACAACTATCATACAGTCAAATCCCCAATCTCTCTGTGTTATTTCATTGACAAAACCTCATTTTTAAAAAAACATGAAAGTCAACTGCCAGAACCAAGCCAACCTCTGTCTTATGAATATGCAAGTCGTAAAACGGCTGTATGATTAACCCATGGACTGTACAAACTAAGGTTGCAACAGTCCTGTCATCAGAAGGAAAAAGTTGCCATTCCATATTCCGCACACTCTTCCTGCTTCCTGCACACGTGCTCTGACACTTCTCCAGTCTCTCGTGAGCCAGCTCAACTCATTAGTCCTACAGAAAACTAACTCAGAAGAGACTTTATTACAGCATTTTGTTATGCCAAGAACTGTTCATCAAAAGATCCTTCCTTAAGACCTATCACATAGCAAGGCGTTGGCTTCTACTGGAAGGACACACTGCAGCAGACTTTTGGATAGTGACAGCATTTTGTGTATAACTAGTGGTTTATTACTATCTAGAGTATATCCAGTTTATTTAGCTGATCTATTCACACATCAGTACAGTTATTTCAATGGTGCACAGACTGAACCAAGCTCAAAAAACATTGCCACAGAAATATATACGCCTGATGTAACTCTGATGCCACAAAAAAGAGCAAGTTTTGCCCTTCTGTAACTGGAACATACTCCTGCAACACAAGAATAACTATAGTGCTGCAAGAAACACGCTCAGTGCGAGTTGCAATGTCTCTGTAAAAGTACCTGTTAAGTAATTATTCTGATTACCAACAAGCTGTTTTAATAGACTAGTTCAAAACACAGCCATTAAGTAGCTGCCAGCTCCCAGCCATTCTTTCGCAACCACCCCACTGTCATTCTAAAAAGTTTTGCTGCCCCCGCTTCCCGGCATGAGGCTCTCAGCCACGCTGCTGCAGAAAGGCTGATCCAATTCTTCCTTCCCTGTACCTTGCCTTCCCGTCTCCTCCCGTAGACGGGGGGCTGCTACTCTGACCAGGCCGAAATTAACCTTTACTCATACAGCAATTCGCCTGTTGCTAGGGCGGTTTCCAGGTGCATTAGTCAGCCGGCGAGACTCGCCGCCTGGGTGCCCAATGGCCAGGCGCCCAGAGAAGCGCTCAGTCAGCGGCGGAGACCCTGGGTTCGCTTTACCGGCGCAGCTGCACCCTGACGGGGCTGAGGGGGAGAGATCCCTCTGCCTCCCCGCTGCCGTCCCCAGCGAGGTGGCGCCGAGGGAACGTCCCACAGCGCGGGAGAGGCAGGCCCCGGGCCTACCCTCGGCCCAACCAGCGGGCACTTGGGGCAAGGCGTCCCCCTCACTACCAGCACCTTCTCGGCCACCGAGCGCGCCCCATCTCCCCCAGCTCGGCCGCCACAGCCACAACCGCACTCACCGACCGCCCCTCCGCGCAAGCTTCGGGCACCCAAAATGGCGGGGCCCGGACCGCACCACCTCACCGCGTGCGGAGGGATCCACGGAGCCGGCATTCCCCATAGCTTACCCGGGGAACGACCCAGCTATTCCGGCAGCTACGGCGCCAAGGCCGCAACAATTTCCTGCCGCACCGACGCTGCGGCGTCCCGAGAAAGAAGCGGCAGCGGCACAAGCGAGGAGAACGACCCTGAGGGACTAAATGACCGAGCGGAGGGATCCTGTTCGCGTGAATGACAAGTGATCCTCCCGGTAAGTGCCCGCCGGTACCCGGTCCCCGGCGCGGAGGTTCCGGCACCACCGCGTTCCGCTTGTGGCTCCCCCCGCCGCG
>VZSZ01010129.1:355441-371131 GCA_013398815.1 Ibidorhyncha struthersii
AATCCTGTTGTCCTCCGTTATGGGGAGGCTGGTGGGATCCCTGTGTCCGTCTGTCTGAGGAGGCTGACGGGATCCCTGTGTCCGTCTGTCGGTGGGAGGCTGACAGGATCCCTGTGTCTGTCTGTCGGTGGGAGGCTGATGAGATCCCTGTGTCCATCTGTAGGTGGAAGTGGGTTTAGCTCCTCCGCTTGTCTGTCTGTGCCTGAGGGGACTGTTTGCATTGATTCCTTCCTCTGTCAGTTTGAGGACAAGGAGTTGATGTTTCCCGCCTTGTAAAGCTGGAGGGGGTTGGTGTGGCCCCGCAGGTGAGGGACAAGGGGGTGCGTCCCTCCCCACGCGAGATGGGGTGTTGGTGGGCCTTCCCCACGTGCGGGTGGGCAGTGTGTCCCCTCTTGCCTGTCCCTGTCCCTGCCTGCCCAGGGACGGTCCTGGGGGCAGGGAGGGGGCAGCAGCCCTGCTATTTCCCTCTCCCTGTGCCCATCTGCGAGGGCAGTGAGGTCAGTCCCTTTGAGGGGCATCTGTCTGGGGTGAGACCTGTCCCTGGGCTGGCCACACCATCCCGTCAACTGCTGCCGCCATGTTTGGAGCTGTGACCATAGGGTGGCCGGTTCCCTTGTCTGCCTGGGCTGGGTTATCCGGTGGCTGATGCCAGCCTTCTGGGCATGGTGGGGCCTTGTGTCCCCCCAGTCTCTCTATGGGTGGGGGGGCAAAGATAGGGCAGGGTCTGCGGGTTTGATTAGGCTCTTGCCCTATCAGCCCTGGGAATGGACAGGGGGAAAAGGATGTTTGGACTGAGATTGCAGTCACTCTTGAAGTGGGGCATGCTTAGCTTTTTGAGTGCCGGGGACAGGATTGCTTATAACTTTACTTGAAAACTGGGTGGGACTGCCCATACATGGTGGTTTGTGAAATGCTTGTGGATTGTGTTGCGTGCTGGCACTGAATACGGCTGTGGTGATGTACCATGAGCCCTGTAGGCAGAAGGGTGGGGAATGACCCTGAGACAGCCAGCTGCATTTGGCCAGAGGCTCAGAAGGTTCCAGTGGTGTGTGTGACAGGCTCTTCTCTTCTCAGGTGAGCCCTCTGCTGAGGGAACGAACATTCTGTGCTCCCAGGTCAGGGAAACATGTCCCGTCGGAAACAGACCACTCCTAACAAAGTTCACTGTGAGTATTATGTTACACAGCCTTGTGGGATCCTTGCCCTAGCTGGATTGTTGTGGAGTGAGACGGGGAGGAGGGGAATGATGAAAAGGTACAGTTTGTGGGGGAATGGTGGTTATTCACATTTTGTCTTAGGGACTGTAAGAAGAGAAACTGAGCTCTGTGCATCAGGGGAGCTGGCTGTGCCCTGGCATGGCAGGACAGGGATAGGCTTGAACAAACAACTCATGCTGTAAAGGTAGGTGTGTATGTGCAGGGCCTGTAGCTGTGCTTTGCATTCACACTGTCACAAGTGCAACTTAGTATGCTAAGATACGTGACTTCGGGGCTCTGGCCCATCTTGGGTAGCAAAGGAAGTTCTAGGCAAGGTGGTTTAGGCGTGTGGCTGAAAGCCAGGAAGTCCTGGGTTCTGATCTTTGCCTTACCACAGACTCAACTGACTGGCCTTGGACATGTTACTTAAGCTCACTGTACCTCAGTTTCCTGCCAGATAATGTAAATAAAGCCATTTGCTCTTTCTTTGCAGGCAATGGGCAGTGGCTAAGTAATTTACTGGACAGATAAATGCTCTCTGTCAGACCATTCTTGAGCTGAGCTGATAGGACAGATCACTTCTCCAGCATTGTCAAGACGCTGGCATTTGTTTGATAGTGAAAGGGCTGAAGATGCTGTACATCAGCACTTCTTGTGGGCAGGCTACAGCAAGATGTTAGTGGAGCTGGGAGACACATATGGATCTTTGGCTGCAAAGGGGAAACTGCACATATACGGCTTTTGTTGACTGATTGCAGCAGAGAGAAGTTGGGGGGACTGAACCTATGACCTTGTTCATACCCAGCTTTGTGGCTGGAAACATGTTTGGAATTTGGGTTGGAAAGAGGAAAACAAATTTCCACTTCTGTAGGTAGATGAAAGCAAGGCTGATGAGAGGGCCCTAGGTATTGCTCAGCTGTAGTAGCTGTTAGGAGTATGTGACAGAGCGCTGAATGCTGCAGCCCTAACACTGCCTCACTTTGCTGCTGCTGGCTTGCATGTCTCTGTGTGTTGCTCTATGCTGCCTTTTTGTATGGGTACGGCAACAGGAATCTATGCATGCTGTTCTCTGTACTAGGGGAAAATGCACTGTGATATAGCCTAACACTTTGCACACTCAGTGAGCGTGCTGGGGAGAATTCCCTCTGTCTGGGACTTGAAAGCCCCATTGGCTGCTAGAGCTAGGCATGGGAGAGCTGACAAAGCCTTCCTTGGTGGCCAGCGTAAGAGTCTTGAGGCGTGGCTTTTGGCATCTGCACTGACTTGTGCTCTCTGATTCCTGCTTCTGGGTGCTGAGTTCAACAGTGGGCAGAGTATAGCTTTGATTTGCCTGATAGTACATTAATGACTTCAGAATTGTCTTCCTTGGAGAAATTTGATGTGTCCTGTGTTTTGTCCTATGATGCCAGTAACACATCTTGCATCCACACACTTTTGCTTCTGATAGTGCCCAAATATTACTGCTGCTGTTTAGGTCAGACTTATATAAGGCATGCACTTACACTGTCTCCCCTGATGCGGAGTCATCATCTCTCGTGTATGAAAACCAAGGGGTACAACAGCTCTAATGGTGCAGGTGGAGTTTCCACGGTATTTAGGTGGGCTGTTTTCTGCGCTCCACTGTGTAACGGTTATCTTCTTCAGAAGCTCGTACTATTATATATGAAACTATACATACTATGGAGTTTAGTTGTGCGCTATTTTCACAGTGGACATTGGTTTTTTATCTGCAATACCAGTGATTGTATCTCCAGTTTTGGTCTCGGGGGAAGCTATTTGACAAACATGCTACCAGTGGGCATGAGGTTGAGGTTATGGCATCTGGTATGCCATGGAGAGGAATTCTGGGACCTGTTCATCTCCTTTACATGCCATACATTGCTACAGAGCAACTATTCAACAGGAGCCATCAGGAGCAGCAAGTAGGACCACAAGAAAATAAAGGGACCGAAAGATACAAGAAACATGTCAGTGGTGATGTCTCCACCTTGGGATGGAAAATCTTGTCTGTCTTACGATGAACACCACCAAATCGTTGGGACTTCTCTGTCTACCTAGCCTGCTGTGTATCTGGAGGGCCCAGAAATGCCATGCAGTGCACTGACGAGGATAATCGGAGAGAGCAACAGCTCCAAGAACTGGGTGAGCCAGCAGAATGAGGAGTCAGGCTGAGACATAGCAGACACGTTACTGAGACTTCTTCACAGGGACTGAAGTGGTTGGGAGGAGAGGAAAAAAAGGGACAGCAGGTATGCAGCTTTTTACGCAGTTGTCTGCAGATGGGGTCTGATTTGGCAGGCTATGGGACTGGGAAAGTGCTTTTTGGATTTGCATAAATACCACTGTGAATATCTAACTGGACAAATTTGTGGGAGGACAGTGCCTGCTTCTTCCTTGCATGGCAACTCCACGTTATCTTCTTTCTTGGATTCACTACGGCAAGCAACAGCTGCAGATCTCCTCTCCCTGGCTTGCTTGGTCCCACCTCTTTCCAGGGTTACTTTCCAGGCTTGGCATGGCCCCCATTTAACCTTGCTCTCACAACAACGTGGTTTGCTGTCCTCACTTAGCACAGAATCACTTTATTTGGCATGCAGAGTGACAGGCTGGGAAGTTGTGTGGTTACAAGTCAAAACAGTTTTAAATGGAAGTTGATGTGTAAGGAAATTCAAGACAATACAGAAACAATGATAAAAATTACTATTATCACAGAAGTCTCATTGTGTGTGATGGCCAGTCCTTCTACAGTTTTAATTGTAGTCATTTCCCCTTTGGCAGGGCTGCAGCACTGGTTCTTAATAATTTAATTTTGTTTTGCCCACATGGTGCATGAAAAACACACCTGACAAAGCGCTAACAAATAAAACTGTAATACTGGAATATACTTACTGCATTGCCCGTTCCACATTGAACAGAAAAATGCAATGCAATCACACTTTTCCTTTGGATATTATCTTAATTGGTTCAATTTGGTCTTTATTTTCTCCCAGAGTCTAAAGTATAAAATCTGTCTAAGCAATTAATCTGACTTGCATTCAAGCCCATCCATTGCTGCACTGTCACTCCATCAGTTATGAGCTACTCACTGTTCTTGTGCTTGCCAAAAATTTACTGCAGGTGTTAGCATGCACTTTTTTTCTCTCCCTGCTGTCCCATGAGCTGCTTTTCTTTCTATTGCTTGTACCCTTTGCAAGTGATGCTTATTTTAGAACTCTTGAGAACAGCTTTTGTTAGCCAAATTAATTCCCACTTCTTAGCTCTATTTATCATGGTCCCAATATCCCATTAATCCTCTATTTCCTTCCCTCTCCCTCTGACATGCACATGTTCTCTGCTTTTCAGTGTTCCTTCAGTTCTCCTGTCTATAACATTCCCAGTTTGAAGAGAAAGCTCTTTCTTGCTTCATCTTGCAAGAAATAGCACCCAGCATTCAAAACCGAGCAGAAATGTTACTTGCATCAAAAATCCTTGGTTCTTAAAGGGCTCTGTGGGCTCCCATTGTTAACTCTTTCAATTGTGTTGTTTTTTATTTCAGTAACCACTACAGCAGTGTGGACAACCCAGAATAGCGATGGGGCAGGTGGACTAGATCCACAGTGGTGGAAAGACTTGCAAATTTCAGGTCCAGGAAAGGAACACAGAGAAGACCTACATGAACAGGGACTTTAAATTGATGTACAAGGAGGGAATAAAGTGGCTCATGTCTGAGAGACCTCTCTGTTTAGGAAGGAAGACAGGGGAATGATGCAGTTCTTTTTTATTTTGTTTTGTGGATTTTGGGGTGGAGGTTGTTTGTTTGTGTGTTTATTTTTCAGAACACCTGAGAGTTATCCTGCATTCATACAGTTCAAGAAGGGAAGGGATCAGAAAAAAAAAAAAAATCATTTCTGGCTACCAAGTTGATACGCCACCAGATCCTAGCAGTCATAACTGCCCCTGTTGCACAGTACCACAGGGCTGACCCCTACCTCCACAGCTGCTGAACTGGCATCCCACTCATTTACAAGATTATGGAGAGGAGAACTGGAATGCAAAGCAGAGGCATTTGTATGATCTTTGACTGTCTTACATCTCTAGCTGTTTGTAAAACAAACTAGTGACTTGTTTTGGTGTTGTGGTCAGCCTGCAGCCCTTTTTGTATTTAATAAAGAAACTTCTGGAGAAGAGTCTGTGAATTCACTATTGAGCATAACATCCTTTACTGATAGCAGTGATTCTAAAGCTATTGCCTGTCTTACTCCCTTTCCAAATGAATGGAAGTGTATTCAAAGTGGGGTGGAGGTGGGGGTGTAAGTGTCTGTACGTGAGCATGTGTGTGCATAAACAATAGAACTATAACCCTGTACCTATCAAACATCAAAGCTCTAAAGCTACATCAAAGCTCTAAAGCTTCATCAAAGTAGGACTTAGTCCATCAGTAGATGAACAGGACACTCTTCCCCAAGTTCTTTCAGAGACAATTTTAGTTTAATACATAAGAAATTCTGTATAAGCTAAAGAGGGCGTTTTTAAAGGATGCCTTTTTAGATACAGGCTAGTCGAGAATGCACAAGACATCTTCTGCTAACAGCACTGGTTTGGTTAACAGTTTGCATTTCTGGCTGTAAGCTGATAGTTCTCTGCACTGCGCTGAATCAATGCTAACTTGGTTCTGGGTATGTTGTACAGAAAGGCCACTGGCAGACATGATCGCTCTCTTAGTTGTTGTGATTGATGCTAGTGTTACTGGTAGGGGTTCCCTTCCCAGTCGCCTCATACAATGATCACAGCTTTTCAAATCCTGCAGACTGTCAGCATATCTGAGCAGGAACCTACCTGCTGCTAGACTCCAGGCTGGTGCTCAGTGGAAATGTAAGCCATCTGGAAGGGGAAAGGAGGAAGAAAACAAACATGTACCTGCTTCCACTAGCAGTTGCAATGGTATTTGGGGATCCTGTTTTGTAACTCTGTCACAGGTAGCACATCTCCCACCATAGTTTTACAGCTGTCCTGTGTTCTGCAGGTTTCCTCATTTCACCATATTTTCTCTTTGTCTTGCAATGCTTTTTTGGTCTGTGGGCTTTTATCCTGGTGGTTTGTGGATATCTGCTTCTTGGAGAGGCACTGTAATTCTGTCATGTCTGCTGTTCATGCAGTCTGTATCTCAGTCCCACCAACGTGATGTTGTGGTCCAGATATAAAAGCAGCACTCCAGGTTATGAAAACCATTCAGTGCTGAAATGGCTTTTGATGGGGGTACACATGTCGCAGCAATCACGATGGTACCTGCTGATTTCAGTGACAAATAGACTTAGGGTGCTCCTCAGCACCTCTTTCACCCCACATGGATTGTGTTCTCAAGTCTTCTCTACAGAAACCTTCCTCATGTTTCTGAAACAGAATGATAAATGCCTTCAAATGCTTTTGGAAACCTCCATGGGGATGTTGGGAACTAAAACTCTTCTCCCACAGTCTCCGTGAAACTTCTGAAGGTCTTTGAAATCTTCCATAAATTACCGCTTTTTAAAGCACTGCCGGAAATTGCGAGGTAAGCACCAGAAAGGCAGTGTGAGTATGAATATGGGGCAAAGCTGGCTGAAACAGTTTGGCATGTGGGAATGTACCTGTCCTTGTAACAGGACTGGTGCATTCTCAGTGGGTCAAGAATTCAATTCCCTGGTTATACCGATGCCAGTTGTGGCCCTATACTAAAAGGTACAATTTTTTTCCGAAAGCTATGTTTTGACTTTTGTTTTATGTGAGAAGTGCACTACATCTTCCTTAGCATTTTTGCATTCGTGCTTTGAGTGGTTCTTGAGAACTTAGAAATCAGTTGATAAATTTAACCCAAAAGCTAGCCTGCTGGGAACTTCAGCACCTTGTCCCAAGCACTCCCAGCTCATCTGCTGACAGGGGTAAATCATGACTACACCTGGAACAAAGTAATTTGTTTGAGTTAATATGAAAATTAATGGTTGCCTTTTGTTCTTTTTCTTGGGAACCAAAAGTTGTGCTTAGCAGGGATTTCTGTAAGAAGTTTTCTTTCAGAGAAGCACAAAATTGCCTTCTTTTAATGCGTTTGCCATCCCCTATTGAGTCGAGGTACTAGTGATCAGTGTCTTTCAACAAACAGACTGTAAGCTATCCTAAACAAGCAACTCGGCTTTCTGGGTTCATTCCCTTAGTTTTCTGTTTTAAGCATATGAAGTGTCACAGATGTATTTCAGCTAGAGCCACTCCTGGGCAAGGCAAGGTAGCGAAGCACGTTACTCATTACGGAAGCAGGAGAACACCAGCTTTGAGCACAGATACCTCCTTGAGGGGCAGCTTGTCCTCAGTCCTCCTGAGATAGAAGGGGGTGACAGAGCACATCAGGGACAACCCCTGGTTTTAGTATCACTATGGAGAGCAGGTGAGGTGCCAGGAATTTGGGGTTCTATTTTTGTGCAAGTTGCCTGTTCTAGCAGGGAATAGGACTTAATGATTTAGAAGAGCCATATAGCACTATGACTGATCTGGGATACTGACATAATCCCCGAGTGTCTTCCCCCAGCCTAGAGCTGTGCTATAGCTCTACTGGCAGATACCTTGGTAGCAAAGAAAGCCACCTGGCTACACATGGCAGATATATGGGATCTCACAGGTGGTGGGATTTTTTTTGTGGCTGGAGTAGCATACAAAGAATATGCAGAGAGCAGCCTGATGCTGGACATTTCCACTAGCAAGACTGTTCTAGACACAGGGACTGGACTCATATCACTAGGTACAAGAGGCTGGTATTGCAGGGTGGGCAAGCAGAGAGATTACTTTAATACTTTCTGAGAGGTGACTTCAGAGGTTCTGCACAGTGCAGGTGAGCAGCCCCACACTTGTGTTTTTGGCAAGCCTTGGTGGTGAAAGCAATGGAACAGCACCAGTCTGACTCTTTATCCTTGTGGCTGCCAGGGGAGCAAGTCTTTGCAGGGCTGGAGGAGCAAGCCCGCCAAGCCATGATGAAAAACAACTTTCCTGGAGCTCTTGGGGACCAAAGGCCAACCATTCATCCACTGCAAGACCCTGACTCCAGCAGCAGTGAGTTCTGCCCCTACCAATAATCGCAAGGTAGTGGACTGGGGAGACTCTGACAAAGGGCAAGGCTAGGTGCTGCACAGCTTGTGGGGGTCCTCTGAGGACCATTTTACCCCTTTCCTCTTCTGGGTTAGCCCTTGGCTCCTGCACAGAACTTAGCATCAGCAAACAGCAAGAGCAGGGCTGCTCCCTAAGGGAAGGCAAGCCTGGAGCCAAGGAACACCACAACACAGATTGAGCAATGACCTCTGGGATGCAGTCTCAACTTACTAGAGCAGGGTGGTAACAGCAGCAGGTCCAGCTGACAGTCCAATAATTGTCAAGCAAAGCAGGGTAACAAACCAGATCCAGAGATTCTACAGAACACTTCAGGCCCTGAAGTGCCCTGGCCTGAGTTTAAATGGAGCCCCTGGTCAGAGCGGGTGGGTAGAGGCCCCAGGTGATGCTGGTCAGGACAATTAAGGCCTATGAGTGCCTTCAGGGTCCTGACACTTGGAATAACTGTTCTGCATGTTCCAGGTGGCAGTGATGATGAGGAAACCACCCAGGATGAAGCTTCTTCCCATACATCTGAGGAGGATGGCTCAATGGTGAAAGTGAAGAAAGAGAACGCAGAACAACCTGCAGCTGGAACCCCAGTGATGAGAGAAAATGAGGCAAGTGTGTACTGGCTCTGCACTCCCCTTACCCCCCCAGGGAGAGAGAAGGGTACTGTCTAAACACCTCCTCTCCCCATCATGGTTTCTTATCTTTTTCTCCCTCCCACCTCCTCCAAACAACATCTCCTGGCAGGAGGAAAGGGCATGAAGAGCTCTTGGGCTGCCAGGAACAGGACACAAACTGCCGTTCTCCTGGCTGGCCAAGATGATTGTGCAGAGCATGCTCCTTCCTTCAGTTCTGGTGCCTTTCTCTGTTTGACTTCCCCTTCCATTCCGCTACAGAGCAGGTCTTGCCTACCAGAGCCACTGGGCTGGCAAGAGACTGCGTGTGAGTGGAGGTTGTGAGGTGTCTGCTTGTTCTTGAGACAGCAGGAGTTTTGCTCAGAGGCTACATAAAGGCAGTTTCAGACTGCAAGAACACAAACCAGCCCCGGCAGGACTGGGCACACAGCACTTGATCTGGTCAATACTTGCCTGCAGTGTTGACCAGATACTAAGGGAGAGTGGGGTGGCTGTGTGTGGCGATCTGTGTGCCTTACACACAGTGGTTTTTCCTCCCTGTAGGTGCCTGAGAGTTTGAATGCTGACCCTATGCTGGGACTGTCACAGTGCCCCCTCTGCCAGCTGGAGTGCGGAAGCAGAGAGCAGCTCATTGCTCATGTATACCAGGTAGGTAGGGGATGATTCCAAACTGTGGGATATCTCTGGTCTTAAGCCCCAAATCCAGAAACAACCCAAAGCACAGGGTGGCTTTGTTCTGGTCTTTGCAGTCACAGAACTGAGCTTCTAGCTAGGATGTGATTGAAGTTTACAGCAGTAGACTGTGTCCAGAGAGTGTCCTAGGGAAAGAATCAGCAAGGCACCCATCTGCAGATCTGGAAAACACAACTCTATCCCAAGGCAGTCTCTGCAAGCAGTTGCAGCCTAAGACCAGGCAGTTCCTTCAGATTAAACATGGAAGCAATTTTTACATCACTGAGATAAGGAACCTTCCTGCTAATCACTCAGTTCTTTATTTTGTACCTTTATCACAGTTCCTACCCATGAAAACAGCTGTTCTTCCTCTAAAATGATTCCAGTATTGCAGGAAATCTGTGCTGGAATCTCATAGGTTTTGTTGTCAGTGCTCTTTTCACAGCACATCAAAGTCTGTAAAAGAAGCAATGAAGCAGAACTGAATTGGCCACTTACCTGCACCCGCTGTCCCCATCTAAGCGCTTCCTCACCAGCATCCTGCCTACTGTTGTCCAGTCATGCTTTGTCCAGCAACAGCAGCTCCTCAGATGCGTTTCTGAAAACAAGGGTCAGGTCTTACGATCCAAGTGTTTCGGCCTTAATTGTTTCTCTTGCACTGAAGTGGAGCTGTAGAAAGGGTTCCTCCTTGCTGTTTGACCTGTGACACCCCAAATGCCTTGAGCTTGGTCTAGAAGCTGTCAGACTGAGGTTTAGTGGTAAAGTGTTCCCATTCTACGAGGCTGAACTGAATGGTTTGCCGTGTCGGTTGAGCATGCCTCGGACTGGGCAGGGAGCTGGACAATTTGTAACTAACAACCTAGTGGTTGTTTTGCAGCACACTGCAGCTGTAGTGAGCGCCAAGAGCTACATGTGTCCTGTATGCGGCAGAGCGCTCAGCTCACCAGGATCCCTTGGGCGACATCTCCTGATCCATTCAGAGGACCAGCTGTCAAACTGTGCAGTTTGTGGAGCACGTTTCACCAGCCACGTCACATTCAACAGGTCAGGGTGACCCTGGCTGGTGAGTGGGCTAGGGTACCCACATTAAAGATTAGGTGGATTGCCTTAAATGATACAGAAGTCATGGCTCTGGACCCACTAAGGCCTGTAGGAGAGTTGTGAACACCCCTAGTGAGTGAGATTCCCTCAATCCTTTCCTGCCTGCAGTGGTGCATCACCTGCTAAGACCTCCACGGGCTGTGCTGCTAAAAGAGTCTTCCTTAGCTCTGTGAAGAACTAGAACTGTGCAGAAAGTACTGGGGTCTCCAGTCACTGGAGATCAATCAACTGCTGCTCTTGCCCAGCAGTCTATCAGAGTAGGTCTGTACTGCCCAGATGGTTTCATCATTTCCAGAGCATGACTACAGGCAGAAACCAAAATGTTCCTTGTTTGTGTCCTGCCTGGTAGAAGATTATCCACTGACCAGTGGAATAGGGCTGAAAGGAGAAATCCAGAGATGATGGGGAGGAGCAGCCTCCTGGCTAATTCCTGCTCTTGTGCTCCTCCAACCCAGATACTGCTCTGGGCTAACCTACTTCCTACCCCCAGGTACGATGTTTCTTCATTTTAGATATTCAGACATGTCTGTGGGCAGGAATGGTTCAGCAGAGGCCTCTGTCATGGGCTGTAGTAGGGGTACTGTTCATTGCAGCCCCCTGGGCAGTCTGAGATGGGGACTTTTCCGTCAGCACCAAGTCTCTGACTCTCTGCTCTTTCTGCTTTCCAGTGAGAAGCTGCCAGAGGTGCTCAGTGCAGATCGCCTGCCGGCACCACAAAGCGAGGGCCCCTCCAGTGTTGAGGGAAAAGACATTGCCTTTCACACTCCTGTGTATCCTGCAGGCATCCTCCTAGTGTGCAACAATTGTGCTGCTTATCGTAAGCTGCTGGAGGCACAGACACCTGGCATGCGCAAGTGGGCACTTCGTCGGCAGAACGAGCCCTTGGAAGTGCGGCTGCAGCGTCTGGAGCGGGAGCGCACGGCCAAGAAGAGCCGGCGGGACAATGAGACACCTGAAGAACGGGAAGTGAGGCGTATGCGGGATCGAGAGGCTAAGCGCCTCCAGCGCATGCAAGAGACAGATGAGCAGCGGGCACGGCGGCTGCAGAGAGACCGGGAAGCCATGCGACTGAAACGCGCAAATGAGACCCCAGAGAAACGACAGGCCCGGCTCATCCGGGAGCGTGAGGCCAAGAGGCTCAAGCGGCGCCTGGAGAAAATGGACATGATGCTCCGGGCACAGTTTGGCCAGGACCCCTCTGCCATGGCTGCTTTGGCAGCTGAAATGAACTTTTTCCAGCTGCCAGTGAGCAATGTGGAGCTGGAGAGCCAGCTGCTGGGCAAAATGACCTTTGAGGAGCAGAGCAACAGTGCACTGCATTAAGCTACAGCCAAGGACTGTGCCACCTCTGCTGCATCTGCCACGGGTGCACTAGCAGGCTTCTACACTCAGGAGGCTGCGGTGGGTCCCTGGCTGACTCTCCCTGACAGATGGTTCTGGTTTTCTTCTGACCATAGGACGAGAACAGAGCTGAGAGATGTCTGCCAAAGTAGCCCTGGTGGGAGCAGATTCTGAGGATACAGTCTGCTCTGGGGGCCAAGTCACAGCCTGTGAACAGAGGGAAAATAAATTAATGTTCACATTTATGTCATCCTCTTCTTTACCTTTTGTTCTTTGTCCTGTTCTTGAACCCTTGCCCCGTAGATGGGTTTGGGCTGCTGCAGTTCTGCTGCAGGTGAAAGCCTTCCTCACTAAAAAGGGAACTTGGTTACTGCAGCATGAATTATGGAGCTAAGGACTTTGATAGTCCACAACTCCTCCAGGAGTAAATCTCTTGTAGTTCGTGCCCATAAAAAGGAAGCAAAGGAGGATGTCATCTCCCTGGAAATGGCTATGCACACCCTTTCTCTTAACACTATCACTATGTGCTTATTTGCAGTGGCATCCATGGAAAAAGTAAGAGGAAATTGAGTTACTGTTCTAAGATACCCCATATAAACACTAACAGAAAGGCTGCCTGAGGTAAGCAAACAGCAGACAAGTTTGCTGGTTTACTCACAAGTTAATTTTCACTTAAACAGCATTTCAGGTTTGCAAGTGAAAGAGTTGACTGAGTGGTAAACAATAAGGTGTAGGTCAGTTCTCTAGTACTGTATAGATTTGTTTTCCCCTTTATTCAGCATTTGTGAGGCACACCTGGAGTACTGTGTCCAGTTCTGGGCTCCCCAGTGCAAGAGAGGCACAGACATACTGGAGAGTGTCTAGCAAACGGTCACTAAGATAGTGGAGGGAGGGACTGGAGCATCTCTCCTATGAGGAAAGGCTGAGAGAGCTGGCACTGTTCAGCCTACGGAAGAGAAGGCTTGAGGGGGAAGGGGGGATCTTATCAATGTTTGTAAATACCTGAGGGGAGAGTGTAAAGAAAATGGAGCCAGGCTGTTTTCAGTGGTGCCACATGACAGGACAAGAGCCAGTGGGCACAAACAAAAAGACGGGGGTTCCCTCTGAACATCAGGAAACGCTTTTTCACTGTGAGAGTGACTAAGCTCTAGCACAGGTTACCCAGGGAAGTTGTGGAGTCTCCCACCTTGGAGATATTCAAAAGACATGGTCCTGGGCAGCTGGCTGTAGGTGGCCCTGCTAGAGCAGAGGGGGTTGGACCAGATGACCTCCGGAGGTCCCTTCCCACCTCAGCCCTTCTGTGACTTCATAGTAAGCTGAGCTTGTTAAACCATTTTAACACAGCTAAATGCAACACTGCTCATCTAGGACCACAGATCACAGTCACGTTATTCACTCCTTTGTGACCAACAATGACTTTCAGTGTTCACTGCAGATAACACTGTGGGGGCGAGAGGGGGAGCATTAGTAAACAGAACCACACAGGTAGGAAAGAAAGTTGCTTTCGTTTCTGCACTCAGCAGCAAAACTAATCAGAGGAATGTGGAAAAGGGGTGAGCTGGGGAAGAGCCATGGAAAACTACAGTAACTGAGTCCAGAAAAACCTGCCAGAGGGTAGGGAATTTAAGCCTTCTTTAGTTAATCCAAGAGGTAGCCAAGGCAAAATGTGATCGCAGTCTGTACCTATATGAAAAGGTTCCCATTGCTAATAAAAATCATTATGAAATGACACGACTATGAAAATTAAATCTAGGCATTTTAAACTGGAAAAGGCAAAATGTTAGCACAGAAGGACTCATGGGGGGGCAAAGGGGTGATACAGTCTCCATTATTTGGTTTCTTAAAGAATAAGCATCTAAAAATGCATGCTGTAGCTTTGTGGTTTCCAAACATCAGCCCACCAAACACCGGTGTGCCACACACCTATGTTTTGTAGCCTGAAGACCCCTACTGCTTTCATAGCATTTCCTGTTAAGGTCTGCAGTACAGTTACATGGTGGTCTAAATACATTGGGAGCTACAGACATCTCTCTGATGGCTGTTTCTCTGCAGTAAGTCAAAAATGGTGACTACAAGGCCCCTCTTGAGATCAGAAGAGTAAAGTTAAAACAAGAAGCAAAACCTTTCAGCCAGACTACTTAGAAACCTGATTTTTTCCCCTCTGTTTTTCAGTTTGAAAAACTTTTGATTGAAGTCCCTTAAAGCCCTAGTTAACGCGTACAATAGTTGCCTTTAAAGTGCATAATGCATTTTTTCATGATAATGAACTAACCTTACAGACAGTCTGGTGGACACTTGCTACAAAAAGCATTTAATCTTTTCAACACTACAATTTCTTCCACACGCCACTGTAACATCTCGTTTCCTCACCTTACAGAAGCTATTTTAACATACCATTCATTACATAGAAATGACAGCCAGGAGCCATCCTTGTGTCTCGCTTTGGGAAAAGGCACCAGATCTGGAAAGGATCTATTCAGTTCCATGTTCCCTTGTTTGTACCCTCCTTTGTTCTCTGAACTGATCTCTCACTTCTACTCTTACCTCTGTCCATTTTCATGCTCAAACTGACAGAGTTTGCTTCTCATAATATTTGCTATTGCTCTATCTTGTATGTTTTACTTGGCCAGCAGAGATGTAGCTCTGCAAACTGTAGCTGAAACTTTCCCTGCGGCATCACTGGCACCCGATCATTATTCCAAGGGGTTCAAGAAAGAGGCCTCATGAAAGCAAAAGTATTCGAACACAGAATTATGGCTTATAATCCATCTGTCAGCCTTTACCTTGCACTTGTCACAAGTGTCCAGATCACTCTGTATAAAGACCAGAGAAGCCACATCCTAATGATCACTTATGCTACAGACGAGCAAAAAGTCTCAAACACCAAAGGAAAAGCTATTGGTTTATATATAGATATATATATATAGATATATACTGTGTTTACAGAGTCAACAAGTTAAATGCAATATTCATAAGAGCATTAACAATAAAAATACAATCTGTGTGTAGCCAAGTACAGACTTAAAATGGTAAAACAGGAAAAAGGATCTCACCAAAAGTACAAATATACAGTACAAATTGATTTATTTAAAACAGTTACAAAAAAAGCACAACAAAATAGAGATTATCCTTAGAATTATTAATGCTTTGTTAAAGATCAGGTAGGAGGAAAGGGGTGGGAACAGGTCGGAGGGGAGCACCTGACTAGTTCTAAGGCTTTAGATACAATGCGGTCGGTTACATGTTAATACAGCCATTACATAACTGGGATTATAGTTGAGGGATCAGCACTTATCTACAAAGACCTCCTTGCCTCAGCGCAGCCCAGCCGGTTCCCCCAGCGCGACACGTCTGTTTCTCTGCTTTGCATGGGCAGACCCTCCCCTGGCGCTAAGGTGCCATGAAAGCGGAAAACAACTAGAATGTGCACGGGTGCGTTGGCAGGGTGGGGTGGCAGCAGCCTAGAAGGACGTTAGGGGCAAGTCCTGTCCTCCATGGACAGATGTGAAGACCGTGGAAGGGCCTTGACCATCAGCATTTTAAGCCATACATGGAACACACCCTGGGCCAAACTCTGTACAGAATGTGCATTCGTAGCCATCTTAGCAGCTTCTGCAAAGTTTCAGGCCCTAGGACAGCCTGAAAGACAAAGA
>VZSZ01010130.1:1544-20963 GCA_013398815.1 Ibidorhyncha struthersii
AAAAAAAAAAGAAAGAAAGAGTAATGTATCTCTTAGTTTTTTGCTATAAGAGAAGAAAAGGTTAGAGATATCTCTCTCTCAGGATATAGAAAAATATTTTTTGAGAGAACAATGCATTTTATTGCTAAAAAAGCAGTTTCAGGTCACTCCACATCTAGCAATAACAGCTGTATTTAGCAGAGTACTTTGTCAGAAGAAAATAAAAAAGATCAAATACAGGGAGGGAAAATCAAAGAGTTACAGTCTGGATGTTTTAAAGCCTAGTTTAGCTAAATTCAGTGATAATTTTTCAAAGGAAAAAAAGTACTGCAATAAAACATTTATTGTGTTTTCGTGCTTGTTTTCATTCCTTTGAGAAAAATGAAACAGTTTAAGACTCATCCAATACTATATTTTCTTAGTTTTTCAGTTCAAGCATTAAAACAAAAAAATTAGTTATTCACACAGTTCTCATTATAGATGATACTAGAGGAAAAGTTGTAAGATAGCTTTCTGCATGGCCTGACACAGTACCATTCAAGAAGATATCATTTGGTTTAAACGGACATTAGCAAGGTCCTTAGTAAGTATGTGAATAATTAAAGAAAACCAGATATTTGAAAATTAAAAGGAGAAAAAAAAAAGATCTGAGCATGAAAAGCCCTAAAAAACATGTGTGAGAACTAACTCATCTACATGGCTTGTGCTCAGACCCATTTGGTGGAGAATTGTTGAGGCCTGAGGCACAAAGAAAGATGTTTGGGCAGCAGAAGCCAACTTGGAGGCTGTAAAGTGATTTGTTTCTATTTCCTTGTATCAATTTGAACAGTCAAATCAGCTTTACAGCTCTGAAATAAACACAGTTGGGAGTTTATGTGAGTTCAGGATGGCGTAATCTGTATGTTTTGGACAGGGTAGGGGAAGGAGACGAAACATTTGCAGCCAATTTGCCAACATGTTCCTCATTTGACATATCAACAAGTTGGTTGAGGTAATGGGAGAGATAAGTATTTTAAGTTGTAAATGCTTAAGAAGCTGAGAATCTGGAAAAGGGAATTAGTTTTGAAGTTCAGCAGTCATTTATAGCCAGATGCATGGGATGATGTGAGGGGACCTTGGGTATTGTAGTTCCTGCCTTGTAAGTACCTTGGCTCCTGCTGGAGCTTAATGTCCTGAGACATGCACCCGAGTCATGACCTGGGGCAAGAGACCTTTCACTTGTTGGAGAATGGACATGCACAAGGCAGAGAGCAAGGGAGAGTCCAGCTCAGCCAGTAATGTTTGTCCTGCGGGTTACATTCAGCCTGCCAAAATATTCATCCAACCTGGCAGCTGCCTCTCTCCAGCTCCCATCCTGGGGCACATGCAACGAGCTGCAGCTGGACAGGCGGCTCCAGCTCTGCGGGCAGCTGGCTCCTGGCTGCTGTTGTCCTGGGATGAGACCTGCTCAGTAAAATACTTCTCCCACATTTCTTTCTAGCCAAAGAAGGAAGAATGCCTTGTTTGTTAACAGAGCTGAAAATGAGGCAGACGGATGGAAGAATGATGTTTCATACCTCCATTTCATACCTCCATCATGCTTTCTTGCAAAAATGTGGGTGCCTGAGAACTCTGGTACACAAAGGGTTGGTTGAAGCTCAGGATCTGTCCAAAGCTCCCGAGTTTGCTTGTGACTCAGATGTTACATTGCTGTTCAAACGCCGGTGAAGTCAGAGGACACATGGATTGCTCTGCCATCCTCTGCAGCTCAGCCACTGGAACAGGCCACCTACTGAGCTGAAGCTTTTGGCTTTTCATCAGTTTTGAAAACCAATTGATATGAATCATGATAATGATTGGTTTGTTGATCTTGCCCTTGGCAATCAACAAAGCTGCTTACAGAATTGTGGTCTTTATATGAGTACGGATATCTCAGCCATGTCACTAAACTCAAGGGCAGAAAAACCTTCAAAGATTTATTAGTACAGAGCAACTTTCCCTTCTTTTATATCTGGACTTTATGATCATGGTTCTTCTTCCATTGTCTAAGGACTCAGAAATAGCCTAGAAATTCTCTAGAAATAGCCTTGGGAAGGTGTGTCAAGTGCCTTGTTTTCTGTTTTACAGGCGGGGAATCTGAGAGTAGGACCATTTAAAGCTGACGTGTTTCCCTGTGATTATGGAAATATCCATAATCACACATCTTAACAGTGTGATTTTCTAATCTCTGTGTGTGCAGTCTAAGGTCTGTTGAAAGCAGTAGGAGGCAGGAAGGCTTCACAACAGGAAAAATCAAGCCATATGCCTCTGAGTAGACGTAAGGACCAAAGGCCTCAGTTTCAACCTATCCACTTCACTATCTCTGTGATTCAGTCCTTCTGCAGTGAAGCAGTAATCACACTTCTGGGAGCTCAGGATGGGACCTCAGGGAGGGAGGTGTGGGATTAAAGAGCTTCTCAACCTTTTGCTTCTGTTCTGGCAACCCCCTTGCATCTCCCCAGGAGGAGCCTCCTGCCTGGCATCACACTGACAGTGCGGTGCCTGTTGGGCATCCCAAGAGGGTCTCAGCTCTGATACATCACCACATCAAGCTGTGGGCTCACAGCACGAGCTGCCATGGCTAAACCCTCCACCACGGGCAGTCCTACCCCGGGTGGGACCCCCCTACCTGGGGGTCCTTTGCTTTCTGACTGCTCAGACTGGGGCCCAGAGTTCCTTCTCTCCATCATTAGCGGCTGTTGGTCCAGCAGCATACTTTGGCCATAAGCCCTGTCCCTCCTGCAAGACTGCTCCCATATTTGTAGCTGATTTCTGAATCATGGCTGAAGTGCCTGATGAAATTCAGGGAGGCCAGCACAGATCACTGTCCCACAAAAGACCTCTTTTGGAAGCTTAAGCAGGGCTTAAGTATCCAAGCAGTCTCACATAAAAACCTGAGTTCCTGGGATTTCAGCGTTGCTATTGGGAAAATGGGTTTCAGATCTTTATTATGCAATCAAAATACTTGAATCACCACTTGAACTAAACGAAAGCTTACTGTGTGTGCATATAATTGTTTTTCTTGCTACCTATTACTTGATTGGGGTTGGGCAAGGTTAGCAGAAGAATTAAATTAATTTTCTTTGAAAGTTATGCATTATGAAGTAAGAGGTATAAAAGTTACATTACACATGGCAAATGTCTTGAGGGTTTAGTTTATAGACTTGTTTATATTTGTATTTTAATGATTATTACTTTCTCCGTGTCAGTTCCACTTTTGCATCTCCATACTCATTACGTTTTTATTATCTCTTTTATAAAATCAATGGCTGCAAACCAGAGAATTTTGTTCTTGAAATAAATAGATCCAAATATATCTATCCATAAATCAGATGTTGTGGCTGTGAAAGGGACTTTTCTGAAGTAGCTAAGCTTAAACTGAAGCCAATTAATAGCTGACCTTTCATTTTTATGGACCATTGCATGCAACACATCCATCTGACTTGGCAGATTAGAAATTATCCAAGCGATAGCTGAACTGCATTGAAAAATACATTAGTAAAATTAGTGGTCATGAAAGGCAACAGATCAAAGCCTTAGAAATCACATCCTCACAAGCTAGATACAAACCCCATTGAGGTAAATTATAAGTCTTCTGACTTCAATGGGTTCTGGACGAGGGCCTTTGTCACCGCAGCACATACAGCCTTTTCAGGCGCTTTGCAATGTTCAGCCAGCAGCTATCACAGTGGACCTCAACTGATGCACGTTCCCAAACATGTTGTGAGACATGTGGGTGGAAAGTGCTGTCATGAAGGAAGAGAAATCTGCTTATAAAAAACAGCAAGTCGAAGTGATGAGAGGACAAAATGGAGTCACTGGGCAACCTGAAGGCCACAGCCTATGAAAAAGAAAAGACTGCTATAGCTTGCATGTGTCCAAACACAGTCAACTGTGTCACCATTAAGGAAATTATGTGTCTGATCAAACAGCTATGGATGCTTATTATTGCTCTGGTCACAAGAAGATTCACTGGCTAGAGAGAGAGAGAGAGAGAGTGAGGAAACATGTTTATGGACAACTCTGTGATTTGGTAGCTGTTGTACCATAGTTAAAGGAGGGATTTATATTTTTTTAATTGCCAAATGAAGTCCTGCTGATGTCTAACTGAAGTGGACTTGAGCTAGTCAGAGTAGAAAAAGCCCCCGAATTCTGTCAGAGCTGTAACATTGCACCTAGGAAGATAATTGATCTGAACATGCGGATTTGTGGTGATGCAGAGTCAACTCTACGCTGGATACCTACTACATCCAAAGGGAGTTGGGCTGGGACAAGAGAGGAACAGGATACAAGCCCTGTGGGAGCTCAGCCCACAATGAACATGGGAGTGACTCAGCTACAAGGGACAGCCACTGGCTTTCTTCATCTGTCTCCAGTCTCTCCACACTTAAATGCTCCTCTTTGCTCATGAAGGTCTGTGGTTACTTCCCCAGCTAAATATTGGATTGAAATTTCTACTGCTTTGAACCACTGGCAAAAATAAGATGGTCAAATGCCTTCTTTCCACAGGAGATGAGTTTGGGCTACATGACTTTGCTTTATAGTCTCAGGAATGCCAGCGTGGACTGAGATCATGGGTACGTTCATTCTGTTATTTTGATTTATCTGTGGAGTCTGCTCAATGCTTCAGGAGGTGTGAGATATCTCACCAGGATCAGGTGACTTTTCTGGAGTGCTTAAGAGACATTCAAGTCTGAGTTTGCTTTCAGTAGGTGCCTGTCAGGGAAAGGTGGAGTTTCTGCCCCTCTCCTCTCTGTCCTGATCCTGGTTCTAGAGCGGGCTCCATTTTGAACATGGAGCCACACCAACCTTTTGTAATTTGTAAGCAGTGCAAATGTTATATGTAAAAAAATAACTTCTGAACGGCAAGTATAATCAATATGATCTTAGAATATGTTCAGCGTATGCCACCTTATCTGAAGCTCTCTCTTTAAGCATAGGAACAATCTCTTTGGATAGTATGGCAATAAATACCTGGACCAGAAGTAACCTGGCTGCAATAGTACAGATCTCTGGACAGGTTAAATTACCTTTCTGAGAGATGAAAAGGATAGGATAGCTTTTCTTATTGGGAATCTTTCAAAGAATCAAGTAAAGAGTATGTCTATGTGCAGAAATAGGAGTTTGGCTTGTATATCTGCAATACAAGTGTGATTACTGTTTATAAAATTAACCAATGCTTTTCTCCTATATGCGGCCTCTGTTCTCCATAAAAACATTTTTTTAGTATGTATAGATTCTGGTTTTAATAACCTTTATTTTCTTCGTGTCATTTTGGTGTTGTGAAACGTATCTCTATCTATTTTTCTTCTGGGCCTAATGCTAAAAAACACGCCCTATATACACCACTAGTCCTGGGTCACCAAGTCCACCACAAGGCAACCCATCTTATAACCCCATGCACAGACCCATCTTTGTGCATCTGAGAACCAGCCAGGTCTCTCCCTGGGTGTTTCTATGGAAAGGCTGTTCTAGAGCTTTGTCAAATTTGACGTTCTGTTCCTTTCTATTTTCTCTCGTTCTACCTGCCAGCCTTCTCCAGACTCACTGGGAAAATGGGGTGGTGGTGATGGTGAGACTAATTGCCTTGTCAACTGAACGAAATTAGCCCAGTGATCTGAATAGTGAAAATGTAGCATTTGGTAACAATCAGGCTTCTGGTGTGCTGAGCTCTTTCCTATTCAGCTGACCAGTATTGCCTTGTATTGTCCTCGTGTTTTCCCATCTGTTTGTCTGTATTGGTCTTTTCTTTTGTTTCATGTTTCAATCCAAAACTATTTTGGAGCAGGGCCATCTTTTTGGGTTGAGTATGCACAACATCTAGCCCAGTGGGATTTATGATTAAGGCTTCCATAAGGAACAAAGTATGAATAATAAGAATAATATGAATAACACTAGAGAATATAGTCAAGCTTGCCATAGAATATCTAACACAAATCCTATACCTAAAAATAGAACACCATAAACAAGAGGTATTCAAACTAATTTAAAGATTTTTTTTTTTTTGTCACTGGGATTTGCAAGTGGACAGGGAACTATATTTCAGCAAACTACCATTTCCACTTACAAATTTTCTAAACGGGATTTTTAGGAAATACCTCTTGAACTATGCCCATCCCTGCTACTCCACAGTGAACCCACCTCATGCATATTAAGCAGGATGCCAGTGATGATGTGGTCGTTTTGAATTGTCTTGCTGGAGTTTTGCCTGAGGAAGCAAGGAAGGCTTTAGGATCTAGCTCCTTGTGTGGTGGACAAAACATTTAATTACATTTAAGCAATGAGCACAATGTTCATTTTTAACAGTCCTATTGTTGTTGGAGAGGGAGAAGAGAGATTGTGATCCAAAAGCCCCTTAAATGGGATTTGAATTAATAAGTAGCTGTAGTTATTGGAAGTGAGGATTTATGGAGCCATTGGCTATTGCTGCCAATCCTAATGATAAGTGTTTCACCACATCGTGCTATTTGCATGGTGGTAGCACTCTGCGTGTTATTCATGGAGCTGGATACACTGGAAGATGTTGCATGAATACAGAATCAAATATCGTTCCTTTACTGAAGAGATTACAGTCAAAGCATATTAAGGTCAGTTACTATATGTGGCTGTGTAAAGCTAGAGAGGGGACCAAAAAGAAGGATGGCGTGTAGGCAGTCTAATGGTCCATGTGAAATAAATGAAGGGTTCAACTGAGAGAAGCGGTTTGGTAATTTTATTTTGAAATTACTAACTGTAGTTATTATCAAATCTTGAGCTCTGTTCTGAATGCAGGAGTGGTTAGTTCTTCCTTACCTTTTACATTTCTGAAATTAAAAACAAACGCCAACCAAACAACACAGGGAAGACTGTAAACACCTGCTAAATCTTCATGATCTTCTACTTACTTGGAAATACTAGTCAAGTAAAGAGTAGGCTCCTCTTGAGAAGAAATGTTCTGGATCAGTGGGTAACTAAGGAGAAATGTGATCATCTGATGGGCCTGACTGGAGGGTTACCTGACAGAAGGGATGAGACTACAGAAGGGAAGTACCTCACCAGCCACTTCAGAGACAGGAAGAAGAATTCTGAGAGATCATCTTCTCAGAGGTAAACAGGAGCTTGGTTTTGCAAAAAGACTTGGTCCAAGTTCAAACCATGCAGAAACAGTGAGAGAGCTGGGGCACAGAAGTGTGTAATGGCATTCTTTTATCTGGGCTTTCTGTTTATTTTGTTCTGTAAGTAAAAGGCAGTAGGGTTAGAGACCTTTGCAAGGTCTATCAGTTGTGTTCCTCACCTTAATGATATCTCTGGAAGCATGTGTAAATCCATGCTTGTGAGACACTGGTCTGAGACAGCTCACACGGTTGGGGAATTTGGGAGTGTTTGTGCTGCATGGCAGGATGTGACATCTTGGTCAGAGGTGGTAACGAGTGCTCTAAGGAGCCTGATGTTACCTCCGGTTCATGTCCCCTCCTGTCTCAGGATGCTTTGGAAGACTGCGGACCAAAACGTATGCACATTGGTCACTGTCACAAAAGGTAGCCCTGCAAAGGACATGTTCATCGGTATGTCTCCGTCAAAAGGGTCTACACCCTATGTTGATGGCTCTAACCAGCAAGGGCTGGGGTGGGAGTGGGGAGGTTAGGGTGAAGCCAAGGGTATCCCAAATTTTCTTTGCTCTCAGCTTGCTCACTGGATACCCAGTAAAATATTCCCAGTCCATTATTTTTTGTTCCCTTTGAACACCCTTCCTTGCCAAAATGCAGAGAGCAGTAAATACATGTGTCCTGTAACTGCCACTTTATATACCAAATTAGTAAAGCTTAATAAGCGCCCCATTATTTTGTTGCGCCATGGAAAATACAGGTGCTTTTCTGCATAAAATTTTCACACAACACAGTAGGAGTTGCACTTTAAGCCTAAATGGCATGCACTTCGTTATCTAATTTTTGCACGTTAATCCTCTCAAGATGTCTGTTAACATAAACCTCATTAATTAATATTCTGTGAATGTATGATTCAGAGTTGTAAAGGAAACTGGAAGACCACGGTGTATTGTATTATGAATCATAATATCAATAACATTTAAAGACATGTAACTTAGTTGACTCCTTGACACTGGTGGCACATGATAATATAGCACTCTGTAACCTCTAATCAACAAAAAAGAAGGTCTTACGTCTGCTGTCTCCATTTTGTGGCTTATGTTCTTAGACAATCACAGCTGTAGTAACATTTTGGCAACTGGTTTCATTTCACTGTGTTTTATTAAGGAAAAATGGGATTCTCACCCAAAATAAATGTCTAAAAAGACATGAAGGTCTGAATGAGAGACACTAGACTTCCTTTTTAGTCCATGGAGATACACAGGCAGCTCCAGAAGATAATTAATCTGATCACAGCCTGAGACAATTCACATCTAGCCCTTACTCAGGCAACATTGTTGCAACAAGCTCAAGTTTAAAACTTTATTTATATTAAAAAAAGTTAGTACTTAAGGGACTTGTGACATTCCTTTGCCCTTCTTATTTTGAATGGGAAATAGCAGAAAGCCTATTGTCTCTGTTTTGGCATATCTGAGGGCAGTGGATGTGTCAAACACACACTGTGGTCCTGAAATTTAAGCCTTTATTTCCAGTCCCAAAAGATCTGGGATTTTTTTAGAAAATGGCCAAACTTCTGGATTTCTCTTACAAAGCAACTTCCAGTTTTGAATTGCTTCAGTGCTTGCAATAATACCTTTCACCAGAAGATGTGAACCCACTTAATAAACATCACTGATAGAAAACTTACACAACAGAAATAGGAAAGATTGTACCAAAAGTATGAAGAGGTATTTGAGTACCACCACCGTGCATTTCTCCACAAAATCTTAAGTATTATCTGTGGATGTGGTGGAGCAGACCTTGGTGGAGATCATGGAGAGTAAAGGAAGCACATCTTCATAATTTTTGCTCAAAAAGATTGGAGTTAAGGCTCCTGTGGACAGTCTTAATTACAGATATACAATTTAAATCCTCCCGTTAGCAATATTGTCTTAAACCTCATGGGTTGTTTACTGCTGTTAATATTTTGAACAGAAGGGCTGTTTAGCTGTCGGAGCAAACTACCAGGGAAAGCAATGCATTCCTCTTTTCTTGCAGTCTTCATCTCAAAACTGGAAGTCAACATTACTACACTTAATACAGCAGCTGCAGGATGAAATTTCTGTATTACATGGGCTGAATGCTGAAGTGTCCCTTCTGGCCTAAACATTTATGAATTTCAGTGTTTCTAAAGTACCTACAGATCCTGGAATAAAAGGCACAATCGGAAGTACAACATATTTTATGGGAGAGCTCCATCTGCCTTGCATGGAGGTAAAGAAAACCTCATGCCATTGTACAGTGAGCTCAGGTGTATACACATTTTATTAGACTTTCAACCGAGTGGGTGCCTAGACGTAAATAAGCAAGGGCAGACCAGTTTTACTAAAATACATATTTCTCTCACCCTGACAGGCGTGCAAGGGGCTGCAATGCCCTGTGTCTCACGGACAATTTTAACAGCAAGACCATTCTCCTCAGGGGACTGCTCTCACTTTTTTCATTTAAAAAAGGAGAAAAGAAACCCAAGCCTAAACATATGATGGTTTTATTATGTGAAACCCAATAGGAAATGAAGTAAGAATATCAGACTGCTTTCAGTTGGGTAGTTTCCTAGGCAGGGATTTTGTTTTAAGCTGGAAGAGGGGCAGCTGTGTTGGAGGCTAGCTTCCCTTTGCCTAAAACATCGGGACCTCTTTGGCACTTTAATTGTACAGAGGTCGTTGGGTGAGTTGGGCAGTGCAAAAGGTGGAGCAGGCTGGATGGGAGCTGTCTCCTGAGCTTTGATCCAGGTTCTGGTGGTTTGGAGAGGAAGATACAGCTGTAGAAGCAGAGGGTGAAGACCCCTTTGAATGATCGCAGTAGCTCCTGGTTGTACCTATTGGTGTGCACACAGGGTTGTGTGTGTGTGTGTTTGTGCACACTCGCTATATAAGCAAGCCAGCCAAATTCCATCTTCATGGACAGTTCAATGGAAAGTTAGCTCGAAAATGCAGTATATCATATTTCATGAATTTAATAGGGTTTTCATGATTTTACAAAGTGCTTCAACCAGACACTCACGGCTGGAGGCTGCACAGCAGGAGACCTAAAACACTGCATCTGTGTTTTTCAACTCTTGCCAGAATCCATTGAATTTGATCCGGAATGACTATGCATCTTTGGAATGTACATTCACTTTTCTCTTGCCTTATCCAAATAAAAAATGGAGAGTGGAAAAAAAAGTCCTATGAGAATTCCATATGGAAACACTAAACTAGCATTATAAAGGATTTCCTATAAACAAAATTACGGTCACAAATTTTGGACTTGAACCACATTTGAAACAAAGGGCCCTTTGTCTCCCTCTTTTTAATATATTATTTTATCTATGTTAACACACACATTTTTATTTTTTTTATAGATATATATAAACAGATGTGCACGTATACACTCATGCAAAAATGAATGTATATATTAATTTGAGGTCCATTTGCAATCTCTCTTATTTTTTTTTAGATTGCAGAACTCCTAACAAGAGCAAACTTTAATCGTTCTGTGCACTAAATCCCTTGAAAATAAATATCCAGGGCAACTTCAAAAGCCCTTAATTAGAAGCACATGTGTGGTGTTACAAATTTCTGGCTGAGGCGGCTGAGTTGTAATTTAATGTTATGATCTGCCATAAATATTATCCATAATGAGCAGACTTCATGTTACACTTCTGTACATCAGATAACTGCAATATTTTTTGTCTGCTTTTGTTCAATCACTGAACCTTAAGTGAAGTTTAAAATTAGAAAGAAAGAAAGAAAGAAAGGAAGAAAGAAAGAACCGGTTTTCCCACCAGAGAGCTGAACATTTTTGTCCCCCTAGCTATAAAGAGGGCTATTGATTTTACTCTGTTTTCTTTGTTATCGTTTAAAAATGTGGTAAACAGATAATAACTTGGAGATAGTGGGGGAAGGGGAATAATAAGGACTGGGGGTTAGTGAGATGACTGGCTGTTTTGAACACCTTTCTGGTAGCAGCTTCCTGGAATATGTGCTGTGTTTCTCCCCCCCCTCAAAACAAACCCCTCACAGATCATTCCTACATGAAAATCTAAACCATTTCTGCCCCTGTGCTCTACCCGACCCAAGGGGCAATTGTCTGTTATACTGCAGAAAGCTGAGGGTAGAGGATTAGGTTTTGCATGTTAATTTTAGGCACGGTTTGGGAATTAGTTTTGCAGCCTCGGCATCGTCTGTGTGTGAATCTATATATGTGTGTGTGTTTGTGTGTGTGTAAGGAGGGGGTAACGAACCAGCCGGTAAATTTACAGGGCAAATGTACAGCTGTAAGGATTATGCACTGGTTTCCTAAATGTGTGTGAAACGATACAGAAATAGTGTGGGGCCATGGAACAAGTCCACAGACTCATGACTCATGTATAAAGAGGCAGTGCGGTTTTGGATGTCAACCAACTGCGCAGGCTGCGTGGTTTTTCCCTTGCAGATCACCCTGAGACATCCTCCCCACTCCCCGCAGCCCCGTACCTATTTAAAATGACAAGACTTATCTGGTGGTTTTGACTTCAGGTATCTGAGCGTTGCCTTGGCAGCCTTTCCCGGCAGAGGCAACCGCGTCTTTTAGCCTGAGCGCGATGTGCAGGAGTGCTGCTCTCTCCTGGGCTATCTCTCCTGGGCAGAGGACATTGCGTGTCCTCAGTTTACGGTCCCTCCGGTGGTCTGAGCATCTCCTGCATCCTCTCCCACTCACACAAGCCTTTCGTTTGGAACTGCTTTTATGCTAGATCCAAAAAAACTACTGCAAGAATGAGCAAAAAGCTCCGTCAAAGAGCCCAGGGTGTGGACGTGTCTCCTTTATTGACTGCAGTGGCTTGACATGAAAAGTGGCTCCTGCAGCTACATGCTGACGGAGCAATTCAAAGCAGGGAAGCGGTGAGCAAAGACATAACCGTTGCAAGCTGCAGGCACTGCAGGGCCAGATATAAAGCAAATAGATGGCTGGAAACAGCATGCTCTGTGGGCATGATAGTAAGTGGTCGGACGGCAGTGTGGCATTGGTCCCTGTCTATTTAGCTTTTGCCAGACTCTCTGGCTGCTGCCACTGCTGCTGGGGAGAGACTGAGGTGTCTGGGACTGTATCTCCTCCCAGGAGATGTCAAGTCCTTGCAGGAACAGCAGTAAGTTCTTGTGGCAGCAGGAGGAGCTGCAAATCCAGTTCTCCAGGGTTTCCCCTCCTCAGAAGAGTTTCTGTCTCAGCTCGGGTCCTCATTTCTGAGATGCCTATATGCAATTTTTGCCTATGCTGTTGTGAAGCCTCAAGCTGGATCACATCCTATCAGATCACATAACTCATATCAGACACAGCAAACTGCAGGCCAGGTTCATTCCCTGTGCTAACTCCCCTCAGCACAGCTGTGTTACATGAAGATGAATTTGGCCACCTCCTTTCCCTCTTCAGGTACTCCAGAGCAGAAGCAGGGCTGTAAACCTTCCAGGTGACAGACTATCTCCAGAAAGGTTTGCCAAGTTACTTTATAAACTTCAGCTACATAGGAGAGAAGATAAAAGCTGTAATGTTGCCCATCAGTTCACATGATGGATATGTTGCTCAATCTCTGACTGTGTTGGATGTCTTCAACCAAAACTTTCATTCAAGTCGTGGAAATAAAATACCTCTACTGTCCCCTTCTGCTTCCATCTCTAGTTTCTGGAACCAGAAGTGCCAAGATATGGAGAGGTTGTTGTCAAGATATTTCTACCAGAGGTGATGGAAATGCCCATTTATGTGTGACTGCCAGGATCAGTTTGTAGGCTGGGAGGGTCCAGGTAATGCCTGGAGACCTGCAGAGCTGGGAGTCCATCTCTGAATGCAGTCATCACTCAGAGTCATCTCCAGTAACACTTATAGAGGCACGTTCAGTAGTATAAGAGACTTACCAAACTATCCTTAACCCAAATATATCACTGGAGAAAAGCTTCCAAGTCCTTGTTTCATAATGTTATTTAACACTTCGCAAGTTCCTTCCAACCAGAGATCAAGAAGTTATTTAAAAGTACGAATCATTTCAGTGTTTCAGAGAAACTCTCTGAAGTCCCCCACTGCCACCCCACCTCCGGCTGACAGCTGAGCCATAGGTGACTTGCCCAGTGTGGACTGATGTGATGTAACCCTGCTGGACATTGAAGCTCTCTCCATTGTGTCCTCATTTGCTGTCATTTACTTGGGTATGTGCGGCTCCAGGTAAAACGGGGATTATCTGACACATTCCCTCAAATGGGAGCTTAGAAAAACTACACCTGAAAGATGATAGGACATACACAGAGTGAGAAAGTGCTTTTCCAACCAAGGCCAAACACTAGTAGTGAATTTGAGCCAAAGGAGAGCTCAGATTTCGTGTGGCCTGCCCCAGTGCTCCCCGCCCTGCACGAGGCTGTTTTTCTGCCCATCTCATGTCCTGGACCAGCTCTTCCAGAGCCAGAAATCCTGACCTCCAGGAAGGGCCAGCCATAGAGGTACCAGATATACAAGGTCTGTGGGACCTAGCAGCTATGTGGTGGTGAACATACTCTTCCCAGGGAAAGAGCACAGAAGTGTGGCTGCGCTTTGCATGAGGCTCAGGTGAAAAGAACCTTGTTGCAGGCTGTTAGATGCCTGGCAGCTGCTCCCCCACTGTCTAGCTCTGCTCTTTCCCGTGTACCTCCTCCGCTTAGAGCTTTGCAAAGCTGACAAAAAAGACTTCCACAATTTGACATTTCACAGATTTGTGATAAGCGTCCATTGGCCCACAAAGGCCTTTCACAATGAAGAGAGGGAAAAATATAATCCCAAACAACAGGGGTAAAGAAACAAATTGAGTTCATTGCTCATCCTCCAGACTTCCCAGGTCTGCTAGCTTGCTTGTTACGATCCTTCTTTCGCGGCTCACTGTGTCAGGTTTTCCTTAAACTCTTCATTCACTTAGGTCAATGAGGAGTATTGTACACCAACCACACAAATAACCAGCTACTTGCTCTTTCACCTTTCATCTTCATTTCTCTGTAGTTTATCCTGATTGCTTCCACTGACTTAGAAGACTTTGTGTCAATCTTGAAACCTGACCATCTGGGCTATCATAATGATGGTCATTCTTCCTTTGGCTTGGCTTGTATTCAACTTTTCTTAGTTAAAGCACAGGTTTCTGCTACAATCCGAACAAGAATTATCATTTAAATGTGGTAGAATACAGCTTTGTCTGATCAGTTGTCCCAAACCCACAGAGATTAGTCATGTCCCTCAACCTGCTGAACTACAGCCATGTCAGGGGAATGGGTCAGCTGTGTCCATGTACAAGGCCGAACAATGTGCTTAAGACAGGTGGAAGAGACTTGCTCCCCCAACCACTCATTTTTTAGGATGTCAATAGGTAAAGCTGAAGGAACAACACAGAGCACACAAGTGAATGTATATATGGGTTGGTTTGTTTTTTTCCTTTGTGTATCAGGAATGCATTGTGTGTGTGAAATGACAGAAGTCTAGCTGTATAGTGAAGAGGGGGCATGAAGGACACAAGACTGCTGCAGAGAACGGTAGAGGAGGGAATGGAAGTCATAGAAGTTTTCATCTGGGACAAAATAATATCTATTTTTTGGTCTATAGGCCTCTCTAGAGTATATTCTGCATTTGATCCAACTTCTACGCATGCAGCATTGAACAAGACACTATGTTTCTTGGTAAATCACCTACAGAATGAATTTTAGCATACAATTTTGCATATCTAGCTTAGACTAGACAATCCTTCAAGTGCTTTGTGCATCAGAGATGTCCACCTTGAGATGATCTAGATCTCAGTTAAGGCAGGTCAGGTACACTTAAACTGTCCCACTAGCTAAATAAATCACTTTGTGAAAGAAGTTTTAGTATTCCATGTAAATAAGGATTGTCATGTCATGGTTTGCTTAGTCTGCTAATCAAAACATGTAGCTCTGAGAACTTCCCATTTAGTGTAGCTTATGAAAATCAAGCATCATTATTGCTGTCTGATACATTATCACCACCAGCCATATAATGGGCAAAATGTCCCTGGGTTGGAATGAGTACAATTTATGATTCTAAATTATTATGTATAAAGATGGAAAAGTGCAGCTGGATATTCATTAGACACATTCAATTTAATGTATTGAAAACAGTAAAGAATATGTTTTAATTAATAAGCCAAGTCCACATGGTATGGAACCAATAAAGATTCTGTGGTGCTCTTGTACTTACTGGGAAGCGAAACAGCAAAGCTGCTTCTCTCTCTAGAGGGAGTGAGTCTGCATTCACATGCAGACCAGAATTCGCTTGCTTTGGTTGTCTCTTCTTTATCGCCAGAGTTAGTGGATTTTGCCCTTTAGACCCACCAGTGATACAAATTGGACATTTTCGTCTCCCTCAGCATTTGGACTTACAATTTGCAGATCAGTTTCAGGAGGAAGATAACTAGCACATTCCAAAAATCAGGATCTTTGCTTAAATTGCTTTGAGACAATGCAATTAAGAATTGTTAAAAAGATGTTAAAAATGTTGTGAGCATTGCCTCTGTGTTGCAGTGTTGGAAGGAATAAATAGGAAAAAGCAGCACGTCTTCAACTGCTGTAAGGTTCAAGTCCCAAGATGACCTTCAAAATCAAAACTGCATCATTGACATTTCCCCTAAGAATTTGAAAATGTACTGAAGATATCTACCAAAGGATATATTTCTTGTGAGGGGTTCTTAAAAAGGCTCAAAATAGAAATGCAGAAGTAGGAAAAATTATTGAAGTTACTGTTGGGACTGGAACTTTCATTCTAGCTCAAAATGCTTTTTGAAGGATTTTTTTGGCACCTGGTGTTAACCATGTTTGCTGCAAGTCATAAAGTGAATCACCTTGGAAAATTTGAGCAGAATTTCCAAGGCTGCCATCGTGCAAGGGCAAATGAAATGTATTTCCAAATTATAAGAATTTTTTAACATGATTTTTAGCTCATAGCACCAGCTGAAAATCAGCCAATATTTAATTGAATCTTCTTGACTTTTCTGATACTTTATTTGAAAAAAAGGGAGGGGGTTGGGTTACAGTAGTATACTATTTATAGTCACGTTAACACTCAGAGCAGCTTCGTTAGGCATGTATTTTTCTCAAAAAATCCACAAGCGAGGTGTGACCATTACCATCCACGGACCAGGACCTCTTACTGCCAGTGCCCACTAAGAGGGGCCATATGCCCCTCCACCAGGACTAACTGTACAAGATGAAGTCCTTTCTCCTGGAAGGCTGTGTTTTAGACCATTCACAGACTCAGTGCCAAAGGGAATAGCCTTGATGCCCGTGCACTGTTTAACCTTTTGGAGATTAAACCGTGTCAAGAGAGAGTAGCTGTCCTACCACAGGCAATTTAATCTGTGAGTATGCACAGCCCTGGTTATTCCAAGTAGCAATTGCAGTGAGGATGTGGTGATAGCCAAGCCACCACTGGTGCCCTGGGTGGCTTTTTACTTAGAGTATAGCTCTTATAGCTCCCCATCTTCATGTATATCGTGCAATGAACTAAAGAGACTGTCATTTGGGGAAGCAATTGCTATTTACATCATCCTGAAAGAGACCCTTGGGGGTGTCTGAACTACATGGTGTACTGAGTGGCTTACTATAGCATGGATGTGTGCACAGCACTGCAAAGACACGGTGAGGATCTCCTGCCTGGTGTACTGCCAAGGTGTCCTCCAGCACATCTGCATGGTTTGTTGTGTTTCTCCTGTGCAACTAAGCAACTACTTTGAAAAGCACCTGGCAAGAAACTGTGCCTTCTCTGCAAAGTAGGTGAGTTTCCAACCTGAATGAAAGTGGCCTTGGAGAGGGGTCACCAGCATACTCAGATGAGAGACTTTCATGGACAGAAAGGAGCGCGCGCACACACACTCAGGGAGCCGGAACTCACTAGGGGAAGGTGGGGTGATCTTGTCCTCTTGCAGCTGAAGAGTAGAGCCTGTCTACTTCAGCTTGTAGCGTGATGGGAAATGGAGATGGGTCTTGGTCACGTTGTCCTAAAACAAGGGGATACAGGAGCCTGAAATCCCAGAGGGACATAAAGCAAGAGGGATCAACAAACATAAGGGGACACATATATAAGTAACATACAAACACCTTGTCTAGATGTAAAGGAACTGTGATTAGCCCCAAGGACCCATGGTGTAAGTGACCTAGTCACTGGAACCACTGTGGGCACTGACGGTGCAGCACGTCAGTCCCCAGGTGGTGAACAGAAAGTAGGTCCTTTCTGCTGGGCTTGTAAAAGATCTTTCAGAGTCAACACAAAGCCAGAGATCTTGATGGCTCTCCCCATGATGCTACAAGACATCCAGACTGCACTTAGAGGAACTCTAAATTGTAACTGACCCACATGCTCACCACTAGTATTTCAGCACAATGAAACAGAGAAATGCTTGTGTAAGGAGTTTGTTTGCATACCTGATCCAGAAGAACCACCAACCTAAAAAGTCTCTAAAAGGCTTGTTTTGCTCTTGACAGTGTCATCAGTTGATGAATCCTGGAAACTACAGTGTTAATGGAAGAAACATCATCTTTGCTAATATCTTCAACAACTGATGTTAGTAGGAACAAGTTGTTCCATGAACAGCAGAATGAATGACACCATATTTCTTGTGGATGTGTGTCTCGGGCTTGAACTTTCTGGTTAAACAAGAGTGCCAGCTTACGCTTTTCCCATAGTTGTGATATGAACAATGTCTTTCCCCAAGATGGATTCTCCAGTGTCTGATAAAGGGTAACTGGAGCCTGTCTTATTCTGGCTGGTGCAACTAATCAAGTTCCTGTCTTCCCCCAGGCCGTAAATTTTCATGAAACCTGTACAATTGTAACAAATGTTGTTGAAACAGGTTCAAAAGTTGTCAGGAGGACACAAAGAGATGAGCTGATACACACATAACTTGGATCGTGTAAGCCCTTATTTTATTTGGAAACCAGAATAGAAATACTCTCCACAGGCAGATTTTAATGCAGAAAATGGCTATTTATGGAAATCTTCACACTCTTTTCTGTCTTATAAAGAGATGCAGCCTGGCTTCTCTCCTCTGTATGATTTATGACCTATAGGGGAAGGAGTGCTTAAAGGTAACCTGCCAAGGATTTTCAACAATTGTCCCTCTTCCTCTTACAAGTTTTCAAATTGCTTGTTATGCTTATTTTTTGAAGAACAAAAAGAAGCTCACCAAAAGGCTTTTACATTTTCACTTCTAGTATTTTGCTGCTTGTTCTTGCTGGGACTTTTAGTGAAGAATCTTTGAGCTGTTTCACAAACACCACGTGAATCAGTTCAAGTGCCAGTATTTAAATTTTAACACAGGTTTTCTGAAGACTAAAGTTTAAGGACTGATGTTAAATAAACACTTAACAGAAGTTCCCCTTTCATTACCCTGATTTTTCTTATCTTACTTACTCTTCTTCATTTTAGTAGACCGCCTGTCATCACACAGCCCCTTCAGCCTAGACACAAGCTATATTGCCAAAATGAAAATAAAAAATAAGCTCTTCCAAAAAAGGAAACCCCAACGGTTTTCTTTATGCTAAAGAAAGAAAGAAACACCAACAACGCAAGCTCTTTTTCCCTCTTACAGGTCCTCTTTCTCACCTGGAGGAATGGTGGAAGGCTGTGAATATATCAGCCCAAGGCGCAGTCTAGTCAAAGCCTAGTGAGATTTCTTTTTCTTTTTTTTGTCTAGTATACACTAATTCAAGACTCAGTATATACTAATTCAAGACCCACCAGAAGTGATGGGTAACATTACTGTTGTGACATTAAACAGGTCATTCTTCCCAGGAACAGGACCTCAGATCTCCATGTGTCCTACGTGTGTTGCAAAGCTCAACTTTATTTCTCATTATTTTTGCTCCTTTGATTTTCACAGAGAGTTTAACCAGTTCTTGCTGTGGCCAGTACCAATGACAAGGTAAGTATTCATAGTGTTAAAATCAAAGGAGCCAGCACAGGCAGTGCTAACAGCCCTTCATCACTTTAACCCTATTTTTCAAGGGGGGGGATATAACTACAGCCTTAAAGATCACACTTGCTTCTCCCCTATGTTGTTCTTTACATTTCTGAGTTTTTTTTGTTTATTTGATTTTCTCTCTATTCTGTAGCGTGTTTTGGACTTGCTATGTTATCTCTCAAAAAGCTGCAGCGTTGCACCAACCTTTCCTTGACTTCTTTTTTTTTTCACATGTCCTGTGGTGTTTAGTTCATCATTGGATTTACACGACAATTAATCAAGACAGCTCGTGGCAGCAGGGAGACCTGTAGGTACCCGCAGCCCTGGTCCCTTATTGTATGTCCTCAGTCGTCTTCAGACTATGAG
>VZSZ01010130.1:21163-33346 GCA_013398815.1 Ibidorhyncha struthersii
AAGTTTGTGCCCATTACCCCTCGTCCTATCAATGGGCACCACTGAAAAAAGACTGCTCCCATCCCCCTGGCATCCTCCCTTCAAGTATTTGAAAGCAATCCCTAAGCTCCTCCAAACTCCAAAGCCAGCTGAGAATTTCTCCCAAGCCATTGTTGTCAGGAGAGGGAAAAAGGCAGGGCAGGAGAGCCAAGGACTGGCTGGGGGCAGAAGAGCTCTGGGAAGTGTGTGAGATGCAGGCAGGAACTGCAGCTTGGAGTTGCCACCTTATACTGAAATTTTCCAAGGTACAAAGGCCGCAGGGCCATAACTATTTTTTGCCTTGTCTTTCATTCTCCTCCAACCCCCTTGCAGCAATAACTTGCCCCAGGCGACTGCCTCCTTTGCCTGTGCAGAGAGCTGGCCCCGGCTGCACCACCTGGCCCTGGGCTGTTTCCACTCCCCTCTGCTCTGTCTGCTGAAACCCTGGCAACAGCTCACAGTGGAGTGATGGGAGCCTGACAGAGGGGATGTGAATAGCTCGCTGTTGATTGACAACCCCTCCATAGCGTCGTCTGTCAGATTCATTATCTGTACTTTAGAAATCCCTGGAGATCCCATCACCATTTCACAGGGTGCCGTAGGAACACATAATGAAGATCCAGCCCCCTTTTCCCAAGAGGTGGCAATCTGTTTCTAAGATAAGAGGCAGGGGGTGGAATCAGCTTGTGGATGGCAGCGAGGAAAGAAAACGACTTTTGTGATCTAGGAGACAGTTGGATGGCACAAAGTCTGGCCACTTCCCTTTTGCTAATGGCATCAGAATTTGCTTGGTGTCCTCTAAAACAGTGGTCTCCAGAAGTGGACCACCAACCTGCGCCTTCTGACCTAACTGGGTGGGTGTACTCCAACCACAAAGTAACAGAGAGCGTCATGTTGGATGAAGACCCAGAAATTTGGGTTCCAGTGCTTGAACCTGCAGATGTTCATTCNGTTTACATGAGGAATGATTACTCATGGAAAATTCCTTCTCTGAACTTTTCCAATTTCATTAACAAAGGAATGTTTATAAAGCATTGCTCGACACACTGACATTTCTGAGTTTGGAGTTGCTTTTGTAGCAGTTGAAATTGAGGTCATGCATCAGTTTGAGAGCACGTATTACATCCGGGTGGAACAAGGACCTGCTTGTGGCAATCGTGAGAGAAAATATTCCTTGTCTGGGAATGGGGCAAGTACTGAGAATATGAATGAAGGCATCAGAGACAGCTTGGTGAAAGCAGTTTCTTGCTCAGAATATTGGCTAAAGTCATTATTAGTCAGTCAGAATAAATAATTAATTTTATCTTGGGCAAATGTTTGCAAAAGACAGCTGAATGTCATATTGTTTGTTGTTACTAGTACTATTCAATGTCTACCTTGAGACAGGGGTTGTTACATAGAGACAAGGTTCCTGACAGACTTTCCAGCCTAAAATTGGATCCTCATTGTAGCTAGGCTAATGTAATCTTGGTTTTGGTTTGTTTTACCATTTTTTCCATTGTTTGCCAGTGTTCTTCCAGCCAATGCTGAAACCCTCTGCGGTCCATTCCTAATGATTTAACCAAAGTCCACCTTGTTCCAAAGCCCAGCTAGCCATAAGGACTGTTCTATACCATTCACAGTCTCATGCTGTCAACTTTTAAGGAGTAGGCTGGAGGTTTTTTATTATAAGGCACCACGTGCTACTGTTGGAATTGATCAGCAATTTGAACTTTCATATCATCTTTCACTGAAGGATGATAAGAACGTTTCACAAAGCTAAGTACTCTTATCCCTATTTTATCATTGAAAATGGAGGGTTGGAGAGTTATCTGAGGCCACATGCTGAGGCGCTGATGGAGTCAAATGCAGAAACTCTTCCTCCTGCTGCTGAAGACAGAATCCTTCATTTTTCAGTCTAGGTTTACCAGCTATTTCTAGTCTCTACTAGTGACCAGCTGCTAAAACTTATCTCTCCCACAATATAATCAAACCTAACAACAACTGTAGAACTATGGGCAATTTTGATTGAGATTTGGTGTGGGGGACACAGTACCTGTTATTTCTAGAATACTGGACTAACAATTAGGGAAACATGACAGTTGTGAGAGTAAGAACGTGCAGGAATGATTTCTGTGCATAGTGCTTGTAGAAGAAGGCAGGCATGGATCTATTAGCAAGAAAAACAGATAAATAGGGCTGCAGGGAAAGAAAATTTTTCAATGTCACCTTGCTAAGAGAAACTTCTCAGAAGACCCCAAATATAGCTTCCCTGATGCTAATGCTATGCAGACAGGAAGCTTGTGCTATGTCACCGAGGTACTCAGCAGTTATGAGGTGTATATTTTAGAAGATCACATGAGGAATTAAGCACGAAGGTGCCATTTAGTGATACATTTATGCACTTGATTTTTTTTTCTTTTTTAAAGCAGACTCTTGGCTAAGCATTTACTCATTTGAGTTAATGACAATAATTACATGAAAATCCATTTGGGCTTCTCAAGATGCTGAATTTGCAAACTGGCAATACAAATACTTTAATACTCATTTAAATGCACTGTAATTGCACTTGATTCTAAGTAGTGGTGTTTTAAAAACCGTGCCATTTGTAAATACTAGATCTCCCCCTTCCCTCCCTCTCCACTCTAACATCAATCCTTAGCAAAGTGCAGTGTATCTGGTTGATGTCGGTCCTGATAAATGATTCTGCTGAAAGAGCTGACCATAAAGAATAACATTTTCCATTAAAAATTAATATATTCCCATGCCACATGTCCTCATGTAAAAGCAATACAATAGCCTGTATTGTCGGTCTGTCAGCAGCTGCATACCTGATTTGCGGTTTACCTAGGTCTTACGAAGTCCTGAGAAAGTTACAGTTTTGATACCTGCCATTGATAAGTAATATTTATATAGTCATTCATTTGCATGTTGGCAAGTGACGCCTGCAGTATGGCTAGCTGTCAGGCAGGCTCACAACATGAAAGAAAGGAAACGACCTCTCCTTATTGAAGGAAAGGACCCGATTTTTTCTGCCTTTCCTTCAGTTTTCCAAAGAGGTTTCAAACAGCACTCTGGTGGTTCTGTGTAAGATGGGCATGGCTTTCTGCAGTCCAGGAAGTTTCCAGTTTTCGTGGAATCATTAAGCCTAGTTCCCCCTTACTGAATGTCCTGAGTCACATCACTCTGCTCAGAAGCTCACTGAGTATCACGTCAAAAGTGGTTTGAGTTTTTCCCCTCTCCACCCTTTCGCCGTGATGGATATCCTACGACCTATTTTCCTTTGTCCATAGGAATGGTCTCCTCATTTCCAGACTAAAAACAGTCTTGGAGACTTTAAACTCCTCCTTTATTTTGGCAATATTGTTCTTTACTTTGTATTACTTTCCTGTGTAGCTGGTTCTTATGAATGTGGACAACTGTTTTATTCCATATTTTCAAGTAAAAATTTTTTGCTTATGTCCACACTGTGTGTACATGTGTGTGTACGTGCATTGTGCCAGACTTTGGTTTGGAACTGTTTAAAAAATATATTTTCTTTCTTCTTTGCATTTTAGCTGGTTCAGAAAAGTCTAGCTGAATGAACCTGTGGAAGTAGCTTTCTCCAAGTGTTAACACTTTGCAAAAGTTGCTTAATATTAGTGAAATTTTGTTTCAGAGGGGTATCAAAGCAAGGTCCAGAAAAGTCTATACTAATTTATTTGATGCTTCTCTGTTTTGATTTTTCCCAGTTTAGTGTTGGATGATGATAATGTGAAAGACAACAGAATGTGAAGCAGAACATTTCGTTTGCCAAGAAGGAATTTTTTCATTACTTTCTGGGAGGTTGTTCCCATAGAAGGAAGACAGCCACCGAGAAATGATAGCTTTTCCAACTTGCTTTCTCCAGAAAGAGAAAAATGAGACCTACCTATGAGGTCAGGCAAAACATTGTAAGAGATCTTTGTAATGGGTATCTTCTAAGGGTAAAGTTGATTGTCAGTCAGCCTAAGGATCCTGGAATTTTCATTCTATTATACGTAGAGATATGTGAACGAAGTATCTTTCTTTCTCTTTCTCTTTCTCTTTCTCTTTCTCTTTCTCTTTCTCTTTCTCTTTCTCTTTCTCTTTCTCTTTCTCTTTCTCTTTCTCTTTCTCTTTCTCTTTCTCTTTCTCTTTCTCTTTCTCTTTCTCTTTCTCTTTCTCTTTCTCTTTCTCTTTCTCTTTCTCTTTCTCTTTCNGCCCTTGCCCTTTTTCCTCCTATGTAGGAGTTTTTGCTTCCAGGGGCACTGACCCATTCAGTTGATACTGTCCTGGATTTCTGAACTAGCTGTTCTGCTTACTTACTTTATGTAGGGGCAAAACAGAGTTTGGAGAGAGCCTTACTCACATGTGGCTAAACATTTGTCACATATTTTGTTGGTAGAAAGTGTTCTTTCTGAGTGATGGAAACATTTCACAAAGAAATTTCTTCTTGTGCGAGGCAATTAAAACCACTCCAGTTTCAAAATTCTGTTTAAATCTAGAGAAATTTGTTTCATGATGAAAGTAAGCAAAAATGCATATTATATGGAAAATTTTCCCCAACAATCTACCAACTCGTGCACATATCTTGGCATTTTTGTTGAGGTTCATCTGCCCCAACTCAGCCGTCTAGAAGGGAGATCTGAAAAGCTCAGCCCACTCATTGAAGAACCATTCCCTAAAATAGCCTTCTTAGATAGGGCTGGCATCATTCTGCTATGCTACAAGACATATTCTTAAATCCTGATTTGCATAACCTTCTGTACCCACTGTTGATGCATCAAACACAAACTATGTGTACATCATCTGCTAAGAGGTACCTGGTGTATTTTTGCATAGAAACTCTTTCATGCATCGATGTTCATGCAAGCACAGCACACACCTGGAAAAACGCCTGAATATTCATACACTGCACATTTCCCATTTTTAATTCTTACAAGGGAGGTTTCTGAAAGACTGGTTGTTTTAGCAAAATGAAATGCACTGATAAGACATGCTGATACTCCACATATCGGGAGGAATGAAAGGATCAGCTTTTCAATGAGAACTCCTTAGGTAAACTCACATGCTTGAATGATTAAACCCAAGGACAAAAATATCTTTTACAATGTGTAATTTTTTCCTTTCTCGCAATAACTTTAACACAGGAAGGAGGGGAGGGAGGAAGAGAGAGAAATAAGCTTATATTCTTAACTTTCCTAACCCATATTGCATTCCAGAACTATAAGATGTGGTAAAGACAGGTAAGCAGATTAATTTAGCAGACTTCCAGACTTCTGAAGCAAAAGAGGGAGGCAAGAACATTTTATCATTTCTGACATATGGAGCATGTAGTACTGACTGCAATATGGAATGGATGATCAAAGTCATGTTCTCAATAGATTCTAGGAACATTTTTAGCCTTAAAGTCATTAGTAAACTTCAATTTAGGAGCTGAACCCTAAAACCTTAATTTGGACAAAGCGCTCCTACTTGGGAGCAATAGTAACTCACTCACAGGTCAAAATTTAATATAATTCTTGAACCAGGCAGCTCAATGTCCTGGAGAAAACGACTAAAAAATACTTAGAAAAATACCTTCAAGGGATGAGGATGAAATTGAGAGCTAAGCGCAGAAAAAATAAGAACTAGGGCTTTCAAAGAAAATTGAAGCTTTGGAGAGCCTTCAACTATTTTGATTTATATTTAAACATTTTAGAGATTGGAGCTTTGATTAGCTGAGACCCTCTCCAGTTCCCCTTCAGCTCTGATTTATGGGCAGGCTGAATCTCAGTAAAATGAAAGCTAAATGAGGTGTTCTTTAAAATTACCTTTGAAGACTTAAAGAAGGTAAGGAAGAGGGCAACTTGGCTGATGCTGACATGAAGGGGAATGGGATATGAGGGTGAGTGTTTTTAGGAGCTGAAGTCTTTTGAATACTGGAAAGGGGGAGGAGCAGAAAGAACAGGATGTCAAGGAGTTTCTAATTGCCAGATGCAATAGCACATATACGTCTCTTTTTACTGGGACATGCATTAAGCTGGACTTATTAGCATAAACAAGGCTGTGCATATGTGAGAATGTTTTTGGAGGGATTTTTTTGGTTTTGTTTGGGGTTTCTTTGGTTGGTTGTTTAAAAGATTTTTTTTTTCTCAATTTACGTAAGAAATGGCTTTCTTGTTTTGGGGTTTACAGTTGATTGTCTTAGACCACCCAAGGATATTTTGACAGAAATCTTATAACACCCAGGAAGCAGCTAGACACTACCTCCGGATGAAACTGTGGAGGGGTGATTTATGATGAATGACCCCAGTGGCCCATCTTAGACTAGCAGCCTTTAATATTAAGGTGGATAAAAAAAGTCTGTACATCAGACATGTTCATTTCACTGGCCCGTGGTCTTCCCAGTCCTTCCCTGGTTTTGGTCTTTATGTCACCATTCTTTTTATTAGAGTTGATACACACTAACTACTTAGGCATTATTAGAAGCAAGCCAGCACTGGATAAAAGTGCCCCTACACAGGTTAAAATTTACTGCAATATCCAATTCTATAAATGGTCTCAGTCTGCTCTTCTTGCAGCTGCTGGCATAGGAACTGTCTTCACTCAACGATGTATCCTGCTCTTGCAAATGACTGCAGCAGAGGTACACATGGGGTCAGTGTCCCACCACTAGGCTACTGCAGTTGGCTCATCCTTGGAAGAAAAATCTCAGGTGCAGAGGAAATTGCGTGCGACAGTTGTTTGAAAACATGTCTCTTAAGTGAAGTAAGGAATCTGACATAAGTAGATGATCCCTGAGAGGGTGGTAGGTGCCAAAATTATGAGTTAGGTCATGACGTTTGTAGAAGATTTTAATATTTTGCAGCTGGAATGTGCATAAACCAACGTATTCCCACCCCACATTCTTGCTGAGTTTGAAGACATGGGTACAAATGATTACTGACGGTCTCAAAACCTTCCTTGCAGATATTTTGGATTTGCTTCTTGACAGCCTTTATCATGGCAAGAGGAACTGTTGAGCTATTACGAGTGCAGAAGACTGAGCCTGACTGTGGGAGACTGTTTAAGTTTTCCTAATTAGTTAAACAGCCGTAGGGCATCTTGGATTGGATTCAACTTCATAGCTTGGACACAGTTATCCTCTATTTTTGGCATTGGTCTTTGCTTGCTTGTCAGCTCAGTGATGGGAATCCAGGATCTTTGACTATATAAATCTGATCCTACATAGGTGTCACCTCATTCTGCAGTTGTGTGCTTAGCATTCAAACATTTTACTCGGTTGTTCCTCACTGACAACTGTTTCTTCCCAGTGAAGAGCAGATGAGCCATGGCGAACCTTTATCACTTCTCTGAGGTGATGTTATATCAGCTTCCACATCAGTCCTGAAGCCAACTGCAGTCTTTTGCAGCCAATGGCTTGGATCTTTCCCTGTTTGCCAGAATACTGTCCCAGCAAGGCAGTCCTACCCTTATCAACTAGCTCAATGACTAGCTCACATGCATGCTGATCTCCCCTGGGACATGCACATGGGTGAGTTGCGACTTACTTGTGATATCTCTTCTTCCCTGTAGGCTATTTATTCCAGACACATGCAACAATTTTGCTGCTAGTGATGTGGCAGTTCTCAGCTAATTTGAGAGAAACGCTGTGGGCTAAGGGGTATATAGTTACTATTTTTGTATCTACTAGCATCAAATAATAACATAAGTGATGTTGCCTCTCAAATTAGTCAGATCCCACAGTTTTTCATCTTTCTTCTTGAGGCATTTTCCTTCTCTTGTCTCCCTAATTGCTTTATCGTGTGTCAAAGCAGGGTTGAGCCTTTCTGACCCAATGCAGTGTCATGCACAAACCATAATATCATGCATTGTTTCATCATGCAACCAGCTGGAGAAATGGAAAATTTGTACGGGGACTGCACTGGCACTGGAACCTCAGTACTCCTCCTCTGTACAATTCCTGGGAGGCAGTGAAGGTCCCAAGAAGGACTCCAGAACATCTTGTCTGCCTAAATCAGACCAGCGGCTGAACTGAAGAAGGAAATGGAGTAGACGGAGCATGTCTGGGCAGACGTGTAATATCTGGCCACAGCAGAGGAGACTGCTAACCCTGTTGACTCTGAATTGCATGTACTGTTGGTATTTCCTTTGGAAGTACCTCAGTATTGGGACTGCCCTACAGCTGGTCCCAAAGGTGTTCCAGCCAACTCCAGAGAGTGCAATGCAAATGGTGATGGGGCTGTTCGCAAATGGCAACACTCACACACCCCCATGTTAACCTCTCTTGTGAAGAACAGACGTTCCCTGTCCACCAACAGCTGTCATGCACGTAGATTAAATGGATATCTCACTTCTCTAAAAAAAAGGATTGTTTATTTCTTTGAAAAGACAGAATAGACAATAAAAGGATTGCAAAGGCAGGATAGAAACCACCAGTTTATGGCTGGAGAATATGAGCTGGGGGTACTTTATGGTTTAAGTCATCATGCCGTAAGCACTCCTGCAGGATAAATGGAAGAAAATGAATCTCTAGAAATGGTTCTGAAGCAGTTCAGAGGATTTAAGAAACAAAGTTGTACACTTCTTTCTCCTTTATGTCCACAACTTGCCCTATCTAGCTGCAGTCATTCTCACTTAGCTAAGTCCCATTCAACAAAGAATTTAACTCTATGTTTAAATCCACCTCTGTTCAGCAATGCACAGAATCATGTGCTCTGTATTAAACCTATACTGAAATCCTTCCCCTAGGAGCCTCTTTGCCAACCTGAAGCTCTCCATCTAAATTCTAGCCAAAACTGGACTGATGACAGGGGGTTTTGGCCCACTCATGTGGCTCAAAGTGATAGCACAGTTTAAATGTGTACAACAACAACTGCAGTTTAAACTTAAACTCTAAATAACCTAAACTTTGACATGCAAAATCACCATCCTCCTTGAACTGTGGAAACTGCCTTTGCTGGAGCGTTATTAGGATAGCTGACTAGTTTTATGCAGGAATAAACACAGTGATTTCTAAGAATCTGTATTCTATTTACATCGATTTAACTTAATCTGGAGCTTGTTATGTTGGGAAAAAAAGGATACATCATACCTAGTCCCAGATGCAATATCAGAGATACACGTTTTCTGAAGCTAGACTATCCAAACATGTGGAACCTGACTGTCATTGCAGCTTGTCTACATGTCACGGTCTGTGTAGAAAGGCACAACATGAGTACATGAAATGCATGTATGCAGGTACAAAATCCAAATGCTTACAGTTTCTCAAAGGTGCAAAAGTCTGATCCATGCAAAATTCTGTGAGAAAAAGAAGTCTAAAATAACTGAAAATGAATTCCAACTATTTCTGGAAATATCCTGGAAAACACCTCCATGACTACTAAAGTCTAAGGAAGTATTGCCACTGATTTCAGTGTGACCAGAAAATCCTGAGTAATTGTAAAAGACCACCCCCCAAATTCAAGTTTTCCAAACAAAGTTAGCATAGTTCAGGTCTTTCCTTTCCCTTCCCTGACAATCTCTGTTGCAAAAGTAATGACGTCCATGGTTTGCTGCATGAGAACAGAAAGGGGCAAAGGGCAAGAAGAAGCTAAAATGCTGTTTTTAGAATTCAGATTAAGTGCATGCTTAACGTCAGACATTTACACATCAAACTTTTCCTGTGATGCTACCACCATCATCAGACTACACCTACAGAATGGGAACAGCAAATACATATAATCATATAATCACAGAATGGTTAGAGTTGGAAGGGACCTTAAAGACCATCCAGTTCCAAACCCCTGCCATGGGCAGGGACACCTCCCCCCAGCCCAGGTTGCTCCAAGCCCCGTCCAACCTGGCCTTGAACACCTCCAGGGATGGGGCAGCCACAGCTTCTCGGGGCAACCTGCGCCAGGGGCTCACCACCCTCACAGGAATGAATTTCTTCCTGATACCTAATCTAAGTCTCCTCTCTTTCAGTTTCATGCACAACTATTACTTCTCACCTTGTATATAGTATTACAGTGTTGTCTGGGACCTGCTGGACTTACTGTTCAGCCGCGAGTAGGAGGAGTGGGCAATGCACCGTACCCATCAACTCTATGCAGCACGTACCTCAAAACCCCCGATTTGAATACTAGCCACATCTCATTGGCATGGTTTAAAATATGTGACAGGATAAAAGTCTGATGTGATGGTCTGGGTCCTGATATCATTATTACGTGTCAATTATAATAATAAAATAACAACAAGTAAATGCCATTCAATGGCTGTACTAAGAATAGGTTGACTGAAATGTAATGACTATGTATCATCGTTAGAGAGCTGCTGAGTTTCAGAGAATCTCTTCTAATGAACAATTGGATATTAACTAGCAAATGATGACTTTTGCAACTGAACCTAAAAGATGAACTCATTGATACCATTTGATTATTAAGAGCTTATGTATTGATGTTCAATCATTTTAATACCTTATTGTAGAATATGACAATAAAAGTGCTGTGAATAGTAATTTCCTAGTAATAACCCTAATAATACTAATAATACCATAATCTTATTTAATCTAATTTAAACAGACAGCAAAAAGACCTACTTAGAACCACTTGTCTTTTGTTGGCGGAAAGATTCTCATTATGAAAATTAAATTGCTTTCAAACTCCTTTGGCACACTAAAATCAAAGCCACTCACCATTTTCAAACCAGGCAGGAGCCCTAAATCTGCAAAATCTTTAGGGAAGCACTAATGTGTTGTGTTTAATAGGCATGAATTTAAGCATCTGCTTATAGACTTTGATGAACCGGGCTTTCTCAAGCTTTTGGGCAGGGTCTCAGTTTTAAGTGAGATTAATTTTGCATCCACATCAGGACACTCTGTTACTGTCTGAGTCAGTTTAGTTCCCCAATGAAGACTGCAAGAATTAACAGGGAGGAAGAGAGAGTTGGTGAAGGCCACATGGCAAAGAGACAGCTGAAATGAACTGGTAAAGCCTGTCTGGCCTACCAAAGTCTCATCATATAGCAAATTTTTTTTGACTGCGTGCATTTTTTTAATATCCCATATCAGAAAGAAATCCCCTGAGAGCAGGTCACCCAAGTATGGACTTGTTTCAACAGTGTTTTAAATTAACTCCATCATCAAATATTTCTAAGTTGGATTCACCCTGAAGTTTCAATACCTTCTCTACTTTTATAAACACTTAGAAACTGGACAGAGCTTATGCTGTAAAGGAAGAATTAAAAGCAACTCCTTCTTAAAGCTAGTCCCGTTTTATGTGTGTGTTATATACATGGTTTTCTATTTCAGTCCTATCTTCTTGTGTGCAAACAAAGGCAGGTTTGCTGTGTTTTGCTTGGTATCACTGCGGAGCTGACATGTCCCTGGGAATAAGGGCTGGACTCTCTCGTGGCTAACGCTCCCCACTGTGAGTGTGCCTCTGGTTGCAAAATTTTTATTGGTGGCAATGAGCGAGACAGGAGGAACAAAGCCTGACTTCTGGATGATTTGTGGGGCTGACAGCCAGGATAAAAATACCTTTCCTGCTCAGCGACACAGAATAGTGGGTCTCGTAGGGGTCAGATAAGCAAGGCAGTCAATATGGACATTTTCTCTGAAAAATCCCTTTTCAGAATTGAACTGTAAGTTCAAAGTAAGCAGGATGGGCTGGCTTCATGAGGGAGGGTAAAATGCCATGTTTGCTGCAAAACTCACCAGTGCTGACAGCGATGTCTTGCAGGAGACATCACAGGTGACTTACTGGTGAAGACTGTGTGGGGACAAAAACCAGACTGGGTAATTATAGGAGGAGAAGGGAGGAACAGCGGTGGGATCCTGGGCCAACTCTGTACAAAAACCCCACACTTTTCTTTCCTACCAGAGCTCCTGATGGTTCAGCAAGAAGCATGCTGAAGGGTGCTCAGTCCAGAAAAAAACAGCAATTTGGTGGAGCATGTGCACTTGGCGGTGCCTGGGCTGGGGGTGGTGGGCAGGGTGGGATCTGGCCATACCCCTTTGCGCTGGGGGGAGATGCTGAGTGGCTCCTGTTGTAGCCAGCTGGAAACTTTTTACAGCAGGAAAGGGAGGAGAAAAACTACCCTTTTCCTCTAAACAAGTCCTTTTTCAACCAAGTAATTTTGGGAATAGGCAGATGCCTTATAAATCCCCACAATGCTGCTCCTTTGGAAAACAGTACAGAATATGCAATTTTCTGTCAGAAAGTC
>VZSZ01010130.1:43647-62588 GCA_013398815.1 Ibidorhyncha struthersii
TTTGAGGTGGGTGAAAAGCTTTTTGACTTGCTCTACTTCCAATTTTTAGACCTGGTGTCAGAATCTGCCATACCGTACTTGTATAGAGCTGCTCTTCTCTATAGAGGAATTGCTGGTATCTTCTACTCAATTAATGCAAGTAATGACTGTATGGGGAGTATTTTATTTTACACTCATCTAAAAAGGACATGTTAAATGATTTTGTTCCAGTTATGCAGAAGACTGACACAGAACAACACAGCATATCTTTTTGCCCCTTGCCCACAAAAGATGGAGATTTATTATTTGCTCAAGCACTCTTAAATTTTGCAAAGTGCAGTGGGGTCTACCTGAGTGGAAGGACCATTTTCAAGAACTGGTCTTTACAAGGTCGATCTTCAAAGTGATCTGCACCATCCTAGTAATTCCTCTGCTGCTTTTCCACCTCCCCCTCTTGCATTTCTGATCGTATTCGCAGCGCTGCTCACTGTAGCACCATTGTACGAGCCTTGCCAATCTGCAGGGTCTCGCCAGTCTCGCTGCCTCTGTCCTTTTCAACTTGCACGCTGCTTTAGACAGCAACTGTTACCCTTTGTCATCAGCCTGAAAGCCCTGCAAGGCTGTTGGTTTTAAAGGGGAGTTTAGACAATAGTTGTGTGGTCTTTCATGATAAACCAAACCTCCAGTCCTAGGTAGAAAAACAGCAAGGCTCTTGTGTTCTCTTGACCTTTCTCCCCAGATAATCAATATCTGTAGGCTGTTGAGCCTATTAAATTCTATGCCTGTAGAGAGGCTCTCAGCCCTCTTTTCCTGGCTGGAGAACCAAAACCTGAAGAGACCTAGGGATTCGCCTTGGTACATTCCTGTAAGACACTGTATTGAAACATTCTTCCACAGCAAGGTATGTGAGGCTAATTCCCAAAATAATAGCTCTCTAGCCATGATGAGAATCGTAAAGAAAGCACTTACCACTCTTAAGCCAAAATCAATAGTAAATTTTTTTCCTTAGCTCAAAAGGACAAAACTATTTGTTTCGCCATCACACCAGCAGGCTATTCCTCAAGATGATCTGCTTCTATCAAAGCCAGTAGCGCCTGCAGAAACAGAATTAACTTAACTTCACTAGCCTCTAATCATAGAAGGATTAGGTAACTCTATCTGTTCAAAGTGGATAAACAGTTTCAACTGCCTACCATGGTAAGTGGGTCTGTTTTAGATTTAGAAACCTTCCATGGGCTTGGGTAGTGTCTTTCATGTGACCTTGACAACAGCAAAGTCCTTCTTGAGATCTTGCCCAGGTTTTCATTCTTCCTCGCGGGATGAGGAAGTTATTGTTGAGAAGTTGGACATTTTTACCAAGTCCTATGTCTCTACTAATGTAAAAAACTATCTATAAAGTCAGCTGGACTGTATGGTTTGCCTGTTACTCCCTCTGAATCATGGCTGTCTCATGCACACAGGTGCCTTCCAGTGTTATTGCCACGTTTTCTCTAGGATATTATTTCAGCTGTGACTGTTGCAAGTCAGTCAAAATCACTGTCTGACGCTCCAGCACAAATCTGCAGAGTAGTTTTTGTGGGTGGTATTGAGGTGGAGAGAAAAGGGTGGTAGAGATTGCAGGGCATGTTAGAAATGAGATTGGGAAGCAGCATGGAAGACATGGCTGGAAGCTGGTTTTGATGAAGTGAAACCTTAACGGGCTACCTTGTCCAAACAAGGGCAGCATACTTTTTTTTTTCACGAGCACAAAGAGTACCACAGAATCTATTGCTTTCTCCTGAAACTGGTGCTGTTCAGCCCTCTCACTGCTGTGTTTTACTGGGGTGTCTGTGCATTTGTTCATTCTGACTTCATAATCCTATTTATTTATCTATTTATTTATTTCTGCGCTTTGCCTTCACTTAACACTGCTTTGATTTCTTGTCTGTTCCCCAAATCCCTCTTCCCGTTTCAACAATAATCTCCCTCTGCACGGCTCATGCCAACATAATATTTTTCACATCTCCTCAAATCCCTCTTTTTACCATGCCTACTCAAGAAGTGTTTAATTATCCTGAATATATTGCTGATATAACAGGCTCCAGTATTTTGGGTGTTGTGCAAATATCTCTAAGAAATGGCCTTTGCTGAGGACTTTACAATGCAGAAAAATAAGATAAATAAAGGATAAGAGGAAGCAGTGTTATTACATTCCTGGTTGAGATAAGGAGCTAAGATACTTCCTGATTCAGGAAGCAGCTTATATCTCAGGAAGTGGATGAATACTTGTTTAAATTCTGTTAGTGCCTGTGGACCCTGAGCATGTGTATAAAAATTATTTAACTGCTTCCGAGACAAACAGCCAAGTGAATTATCTCAGGTAACACAAGGGGTATGTGGCTGAGTCGGGAACTCAGTCCACGTTTCCAATGACCTTGTCAAGTTTCTCCAAGACCACTTTTGGTTTATCTTTTCTCTTTCCCTTGCTTGTATTTTAACAAACTCAGTAAATTATTACCTTGAGGTGTAAAGACACCCTTAAAAATTTCTGTACTATTCTTGCTATTTTAATTTTTTTTAAAAAATACAGTATTTTAAGATTAAAAAGGAAGGAAAAAGTGAAGTCAAGAAAAACATCTGCAATCGTGAAAACTGCATGGATTTCCATAGTAAAAAAATTTATGACTCATACAATGGGTTTCAGTTTAAAAATATAAATTATAATCCCACCAGGGATCATTTTTACAGTGCAAAACTACTCTTTGACACTGCCATGGATTTTTATTAAGGAGTTTATAAGAGAAAATCTTAAATAAATACAGCTGGTGCAAGCTACAAGTAGGACTGGAATGTAGATGACAAAATTACTCAGACAGATAGATAATCTCAAAGTTCCCTTCTAGACAGAGTTTGTAATAATTATAATAGGGGTGACACACACAGGAGTATCAAAGAGGAACTGTGACTAGGGCCAAGGAAAAAACTACGGGATATAGTCTAAAGTTTTTAAGGGTCAGTAACATGTGGATGACACCAAGCTGAGTGGTGTGGTTGACCTAATGAGGGAGGGATGCCATCCAGAAGGACCTGGACAAGCTCAAGAAGTGGGCCCGTGTAAACCTCATGAGGTTCAACAAGGCCAAGTGCAGGATGCTGCACCTGGGTCAGGGCAACTCTCAGTATCAATACAGGCTGGGGCATGAAGGGATTGAGAGCAGCCATGCCAAGAAGGACTTGGGGTACTAGTGGATGAAAAGCTGGACATGAGTTAGCAGTGAGCCCTTGCAGGCCAGAAGGACAAGCATGGCCAACACATCGAGGGAGGTGATTCCACCCCTCTACTCTGCTCTGGTGAGACCCCCACCTGGAGTACTGCATCCAGCTCTGGAGCCCCCAACACAGGAAAGACATGGACTTATTGGAGTGGGTCCAGAGGAGGCCACAAAAATGATCAGAGGTCTGGAGCACCTCTCCTATGAGGTCAGGTTGAGAGAGCCGGTGTTGTTCAGCCTGGAGAAGAGAAGGTTCCGAGGACAACACATGGCAGCCTTTCAGTAATTAAAGGGGGCTTATAAGAAAGATGGAGACAAACTTTTTAGTAGGGCCTGTTGGAATAGGACAAGGGATAATGGTTTTAAACTAAAGAGGAAAGATTTAGACTAGATATAAGGAAGAAATTTTTTATGCTGAGGGTGGTGAAGCACAGGCAGAGGTTGCCCAGAGAGGTGGTCAATGCCCCCACCCCTGTCCAGGTCAGGTTGGACAGCACTCTGAGCAACCTGATCTAGCTGAAGATGTCCCTCATCATGGCAGGGGTGTTGGACTAGGTGACCTTTAAATATCCCTTCCAACCCCAACCATTCTATGGTTCTATGATTCTATGAATATTATGTGGCAGAATTTCCTACAAGCTGATGTTAATGGATGTATAATGTTATGTATCATGTGTTGCAAATAGGGTGCTTGAGGGCTATGCAGCATATTTTTAACCTTTTTTTGTTGCCAGGGATTATTGGTGTTACGATGCTTGCTTTCTGCAGAAAAAATGGTCTTCCAAATCATATGCAGAACCCCAGAAACACTGAGACTTGAATGTGCTTTTATGATGTTTTTTCAGTTTCCTTATACTCTTATTTTCTTCTGTCATCTACTATTTTACACTGCAGCTTGGCCAGAGACCGCCCCAATACAGGTTTCACAAGGAAGGGAGCGAAAAGAAATGAGGAAGATATATGTGAAACAGATATCCTAGCTTTTCCAAGAGAATGGGAACAGAACAAAACAAAACTCTCTGTTATAGTTTGCCTTTTTTGGCTGCAAGGTTTTGGGGTTTGCCATTTTCCTGAGAAGTCTGTACTTTCTACAAAAGCAGTACAACATAAGACTGCATCTCCTTGGACATCCCTGTCTGAATTAGCCCTGTACCTCAAATTTTTGGCTGCTCTGAGACTAATTTGTGTCAAACCCAGTCCTTTTGCAGTCACCTGTTCAGCCCTACTAGCTAAATTATTATTCTCTCTTGCAAGTGGAACATTCATGAGTGTCTTTTTGTCTTTATTTCATTGTTGTTTTAATAGGAGTCCTTTTTTAATAATCAGTAAATGTACCAACCATTCCAGAAAATAATAGAAAATATTACAAACATTGAAATAAAATGCTGGATTCATTGCTGAGGTTCTCACACCTTATTCTCAAACTCATTCTCACTGGTGAACAGAAACAATAGCTTGGGAAAAGCTGTGTGTCAAGATAAAAATGTCCATTTAAAGTTTGAATTTCAGACACTAAATTGTTAAAGTGAGTTTCTCAGGAACCACATAAAGACTGCCACATGTAGAAATTACTTAGTTAACAAATGAGAGAACAGCAAGAGTCAGGATATAAAGTGTTTATCTTCTCTAAAAACATAAAAAAAAGGTAAAATTCACATAATCATTTTTGAAGGTGTACTTTCTCGGTGTTACTCTTCTCATGTCATAACTTTGCCCTTCCCTAGTGCCTGTAATGGAAAGATCTAAAAGCATTTCCTGACAGTAATCCAAGACCGCCTGTCTGCAGAGATAATATCATGCCTGAGACACGGCTCAGATATCCCTGTCCTGAGGTAGGTAAGGCTTTTCCCCATCCTGTCCCTATACATCAGCTGAGTTTGGGGGTGGTGTGGTTACTGCAGCACTGAAGACTACCCATCATGGGAAATCCTCCCTAGACTTCAGTGATTAGAAAAATAAGCCTTCATTATTTATTTTCCCAAGCCCCTTTGCCAGAGGGGTGCAAGTCTGGAGGAGAGCCCAGGAGCCAGTTCTCAGTTACCTTGCATGACTCCATACCACATGCATGCTTCCTCATCAAATATACCGTCAACATAAGCACATTTGAAATAGGAGGTCCCTGGAATACATTTATCTGAGATATAGGTGCAAGTGGAGTCTACGCACTACAGAAATAGTCACTCATTAAACATCCACATCAACCCACAGTGCAGTGAGTCCTCCCACCCCAGTGAAACAACGGGGTGCCCTTGCCTGAAGGTTCAACGTTCAGACTCTACAGATAAATTATTTATTACCATGCTCCTATCCCCCACCCTGTGTTGTCATATTGTACTTCATACCACGCTCGCCACAAGCTGTACGAGGGCTTCAGAGTGTGTGTGTGTTTATGTCAAGGCTTAGAGAAGAGCGCTGAATTTTCTAATACTAAAGGGCCCATTTCATGTTATTTATGACCTCACTAGTGTCGAAACACAGACCTATAAATCGTAAACATAGGCGCACTAATTCTAGCAACAGCAAGTTTTAGTCACATGTAATTAAAACATCCCAAAGTCTTTCAGCTGTAATGTATTTCCAAATGACACCACTGGGACAGGGGGAAATGGGAAATGGAGGAATCAGCAGTATTTCAAAGCCATGGCCATTGTTAGCTTTTGGGGCTCTGTACAGCCCTGGCAGTGCTGCCAAGTCGGCAGGTTTTTTGATGCTGTTTTCTATTACATATTTTAACGGCAGTGTCATTGATTTCCAGAAACAGCAGGGACATTCGCTTTGCTAGGATGACATCATGAACTTCAGGAGATGAATCTGATGTCCACAATGAAAAATAACACAAGCAAATTCTGTGATGGCATCTCTGCCATGGATTAGATACACTAGAGAGGATACTCCTTTTCCCTTACTTTTATCCCCAAAAGTGATCTAAAATTGGGGCCTGAGTGTTCTATTAGGTTTGAGAAAGTTTGGGGTCTTTTGTTTTTATTGTGATCTCTTGTAGGAGGTTAGGATTAGCTGTTTTCTTATAGTCAGGGGAACAGGGAAAAGGCGATGGAATGTGAAGACAGCACATTTTCAAATGCGTGTAGGGGATTTGTTGTCCCTAACACAGTATTAACCTGTGAAATTCAAGCTATCATTCTTGCCAATAGGTTGGAAAGACCCACCAAAGTGTACAACACGGCTCACCGCCAATGTGTAGCTCATGGCCATCAGAAATCAGAAAAATAAACTGAAGCCAAGAGTGACAGCGATGTGTCATTTTGTGCAGTGCGTTATTTGCTCTACTCAGCAGGCACCAGAAGTGTGAGGTTTACATGTGTACTGGGAGCATTTGCAGCTGGATGGAAGGGATTGCTCTCAATTCGGACACAACCCTGTGTATTCAAAGCAGTTGTGCAGCCCAGGCCAGGCTGGGTGAGGATCTGGGACATTTTCTCTCTTAGAGAGGATGTTAAGTTTCCACATTGCGGGGCACAAGCCAGCCCACAGCTACCTGGGACTGGAAAACCTACCCTGTGGGCAGACAACTCCATCCCAGATCACTGCAGACCCTTTGAAGTGCCTGTTAATGACTTTTTTCAGAAACCAAGGGCTGGCTCGATGGATGGTTAGATTGATTTGGTGTGACAACTCCTACGCTCTTTTCCAGCCTGGATCCTCAGGCAAGCTATGGTGCTGGCTGTAGATCACAGGAGTGAGCACCCAGCCAAGTCACGCTGCTCCCGGCAAAACCTCAGAGCAAGCCCTGGACCGGGAGCAGCGCTGGCTTGTTTGCGGCTGGGAACTCATGCTGGGAGCTGCAGCGGGTGCAGAGACACAGGACCGCAGGTCCAGCCCTGTGCAGACCCTACCCTTGCCAATCTACCTGCTAGGTTGTTTTTGGAGGGATGAGTTGTTTAGTTTGCATCAAACTTTCTGCTATTGCTTAATTTTAGTGAGTATAGCAGAGGGAATAAGTTAAGGAAATTAAATATCAGTAGTGACAGGCAGGATGAAGGGAAAATATTATTTTTGTGACCAAAGTCCCAGGCATGCAGATTTTCATACCGACTTGTTTCCTCTCTCCTTCTTTTTCATTATGGTGTCCTTTTCCTCAGCCATTCCCAGTCTTTCTTATCAGCGGGTAATGAGCAGTGGCTGACACATACTGTAGAAAATTATCTCTTCAAGGAGGTTAAAGTAAATGCAGAGCTAATCACTGTGTTGTTAGACTGAATTTGTTCTCTGAATTCAACTTTGGTGGTGGAAAGGCAAAGCATTTCTGTGGCAGGTGCTATCTTGCTCTATAAAGTCTATCCTAAAGCACAGTCCCACTGGATCAGATCAATAGTCCATCCAGGGCTTTGGAGGCCAGACAGGATCTTCTGTGGCAGGAGGTGCTGGTGGAAAAAAAGGATCCGGGTTGCTCTGTTGAGGGGAGCATCCCATAGCATAAGCTGAGGGACAGGGAGTGTACAAATGGGACGGTATGTTGGGTCAGGTTAGAGAGACACAAGGCGGAGTCAGAACCCCAGTGACACTAGACAAGGAAAGAAAGGGATAGCACAGAGATAACCTTGAACGTTCTTGTGTTTTTCAGACAAATTTGGCAATTTTAATCAAAATCCAGATATTTGAGGAGAAAGAAGGCCTTATTATCATTATTTACAGTAATGAGAAGAGGCATCATTTGAGCTGGGCTAAGGAGCCTGGACAGAGCTAATAGAGGCGGGAAGGGGGTTTCATATTGTAGTGCTTTTATACTCTTGTGATTAATGATGTTACATTGGATTCTGTGCCTCTAAATCCTCTTGGAAAATTTTGCAGGGATTGTTTGTTGTGTGTGTGGTGAGGCTGAGATGTCTGGGTGAAATTGTATAGGACAAGAGCAGAGACATGGTGAAGAAGATGTTCTAAGTTCCTGAACGCAGCGGCTGTGGCTTGGATGGGGACAAATGTTCAGTGAAGCCCTATAGGAGACAGAGCATTTTTCTAAATTTCTACAGAACTGAAATTTTCCTGAAGTCTGCCTGGTATTGCAGTGCCATCCTCTTTGGCTGGATCAAATGATTACATCAGTGTGTTTCAGCTACATTACTTTTCCATTGGATGCAATGTCCTAAACCCCAGTTTATAACTACAGTTAGGAAATGATACTTCTTGGTGTATGAGGTCTCTGGGTTTGTTATCTATCATAAATTTATCTGGAAATTTTGGGGTCATCTGTCTTAGATCATTAATGTCAGGAGATAAATCACAGCTCCTTTTAGACCTCAATTTCCTTTGCTTCTCCATGTATTCAAGTGTCTGTTTACAGAAATACTGTCAAGGTCTTCTTAGTAGTCAGCATTTTGTGCTTTGGTGTTGATACTGGTGAAGCATCACAATTACATTTCTCACTTTGAAACCCATTGAAATACAGTGCCAGCTTACAAAAACTGCTAAGAGCAATCTGAGATCCAAAGAACAGGATTTCTGCGGCCTCAGTTTAGTCAAGCAAAATGTAGATGTTTTAGTGTTTGCTAAGTGTCTAGACTCCTTTTACAGGTGAGAGAGAAGCATCTTTTGGTTAATTGTGTTATACATCTTGGGCAACTACCCCACATGCTCTGAGCTGTTCTCTGGGCAGTCTTTCTCTACACCTACTACAAGAAGAGCTCAGGTAGTTTATGTGACTCCCCAGATTTTACATGGTTAAAATTCAGGTGACATTAAAAATTTGTGGATGCAGGAAGTATTTCTATTCTGCTTGCAAGGTACAATGGACAGTCAGATCACAATTATTGTTACTTCTATACGATGGAATATTTTTTGGTATCAGTTGAACTTTTAAGATGCTTGAAATACAATTTTCATTGCTAAGTTACTGACTTTCCTCAGCAAGGGAGATGAGAAACTTACTTGTTTCTTGACTACCAGCTTTTCCAGAAGGTAAAAAATTTGTTTCATAAGAGATAAGAAGTTTCAGAAATTTTTGGCAATCCTACATCAGAATGAAATGGACAGATTTCCAAACTTGTTATAATAGTAATAAGTGTAAAAAAGAGCTCAGAGTAGCTAACAGTTCCTTAGCCCTGAAGTCTGGGAAACTTGTGTTCAAGTCCATGTGCTAGGTCAGGTAGACTTTTTCCCAGCTAGAAATATTGATGTTGAAGCTTTCATTCAGCATATCCGTCTTACACACACACACACACACACATACAAACACAAGCACCAAAAAACCAAACCCAACCAACCAACCAAATAAATGCAAGACCCCCACCCCCCAAACCCAAATGCTGTAGTGAAAAAATAACCACTAACTCCATTTTGTGACTTCACTTGGTTTTCAAAATAACTTTTGAAGATTTGGAACCTGATTTTTCCTGCTTTGCAGAAGTGAATTCAGACCCTGATTCCCAGAAATGTTTGCCCACAAATTTTGCCACGAAACAAGATGTGGAGCAGGGGGGAGGAGGCATAGAGGCAGAATTCAGTTTTGAGCCTGCACCTATCTTTATCATTATGACATATTTAAGATCTGTAGTCTTGGATCTAGCTGCCTGTCATTTGGATACAGGATGAACACTGGTGTTAAACAAAACTTTACTCACACACCTACAGTCAGTTGCTGATTATAAGATTTTACTTGGTTTTCATTGTTGAAAAAATGCGTGCCCCACTCCAGGACTTGTTGCTCCTGGAGATGTGCTGATGGGGATACCTCAGTGCTCCATTTCTCAGTGTCCTTGCTGTAAGGCCTGGGACTCAGGGTGGCAGATGTCTGCTGCTGAGTGCTTGGGTTTCCCCCTCCCCCCTGGCCTTCTTGTGCTTCATCACTCGATATTTTTAGTTGCTAAATGTTGCAGAGACAGCTTTTTCAATTAGAAAAGTGACAAACTCTGCAAAATGAATTCCAGCACTTGGAGAACATCAGCATCAATCTCCAGCACTTGCTCACTGGCTTTGCAGGATGGGCTTGTTTTTCCTAAACTGAATGCTTTGACCTATTTGTCTCCAAAAGAAATGAACAAAACAAAACACCAACCAAGAACATTCCCATCTAGTGACGTTTAGGAAAAGGCATGTGTCCAAATCCATTCCAGCGCCCTAAGCAGACCAGCATCCGTGGACTTGAATCTCAGTTGGAGTGTGGTGGTAGGACAGTAAAGAGGCTTTGCTACGGATACAGATTTTTTATTGAAGGCTGCCAATGCATTTATAATATGGTGTGTGGTTAGGGGTGTCTGGGTATGATGCATATCTATCACTTTCTAAAAAGCCCTGTGTGCCTTATGCATGCTTATTTGATGTCTAGGAATCAGACCATCAGTTTTGGTCGAGCTATGAATGCCTAAGGGATAGACATGATAAATTAAATCTGAGATGCAAATGAACTACCTTATTTCCAGGTACTGCTTTAAATGCTAATGAAAAGTGCTCTGAAAACTTAGGTTATTTAGGTTTCTGCTTAATATGGACTTATCTTTTATTTTGATTTTCTCTTTAGAATGTGCATGAATTTATAGAGTCTCAGGCAAATCAAAGCAGTGGCAAATCAGAATTATAATACTTGGGCTATTATTTATTGTTTGTATTGTACTGGGTTTAAGACTATCCAGCTATTTGCCTAGGAAAAAGTTAAGAGATGCTTGTACTGGAGGAGTAACCTCTTAGTTTAATAGTCAATCTGTTTCAGTCTTTAAGTCACGTGATCAGAAGCTGAAATTAAACAAATTTAGGCCAGGAAAAAAAAATGATCAAATTTGTAACAATGAAGGTGGGGACACCTTATGTGAGGCTACAGTGGCTTCTCCATCCCTTAAACATACTTAGATTTAGATGAAGGCGTTATAACTTAAATGGAAGTTGCAGTGCTGTTATTACAAAGGAAGTCAAACTAGATGATAATAAGGCTTCTCTCTAAGCCCAGGCTCTGTATTTATTACTTTTTACTGATAATGAGTGTGATATTGTCTAGCTGCAGCATTGGAAAAAGCTGTGGGAATGTACTCCCAGAGGAGGCACAGGCTGAGAACCAAACACCACAGAGGTATTATTACTTAGGAGGCTGACACAAGTAACAGAGTCAAAAACCTAAGCTAATTATTCCAAAAGTACCTATGAGTTTTGGGCATCTTTTAGCAAGCTGGACATAAGAGAGAGTTTTGAGAGTCCCAGTCAAGACCAGGATGCTTTGCTGCCTTTGGCCAAAGTCCACCAAATCCAGCATGTTTCCCTTAGTTATGGGGTTTGCTTGCAGCAATGTGTTGGCATTAAGACACCCATTCTGAGACGTGACAAGGAGGTGGACTCAATGGCCATGGGCACAGCCTTGTTGTTCTGTTGACTCTTGCTGAGCTGTCTCTGAAAGTTAGCAACTTCCATGCTGCAGAAAGTCCTGGATTTCAGACTGGGGCATCATGGCTAGATGTTCCAAAATAAATGTTTGGGTTTCAGTGCCAGGCAAGGAGGAAAACAAAACAACACACTGAACTGAACTGAACTGAACTCAATTCAATTCAACTCATAAACTTCACTCATCATCCCCATGAAACAAAAACTTTGAGCTTCATACTTTCCCACATGGGAGTCTCTGATACAGGTAACAGATACTGATGTAGTGGTTGTAGCGGGAAGTCAGTACATTTTGAAAACTAACAGCACAAAATTGTTTTAAGAAAGTGAACAGGTGACCTGTGGGACAGCTCACATTCCTGATGACTTATCAGGCTCTGGGAAGCAATTCGTAATTACTTTCCCCAAGCCAATTCCCAGCACTGCCAGATTTTCCAAGTAATTCCTGATGCTACAAGAAATCAGTGATAAGGTGGAGAAAGGTCTGTCAGCACGGAACATGCAAACACAGACAAGAGCCCATCTTGATAGACTTTCTTGGAAAAGAAAACTTTGTTGTTGTTATTTAGCAATACACCCTTGATGCTAGCAGGATCTTTGTAGCTCTTTCTTAGGTGAGATGTTCTGGGTGGGCAAACTTTGGGATTTTTAACTTCTCTCAAAAATGAATGCTTTGCTCCATTGTCTGTCCAGCGTGACGTCACTGATGTTCCTATAATGGGATCATCTGAGCTAGCTGCAGAAGGCTGAGCAACTGCTCCCCTTCTGCAATCTAAAGTGGGGTTGGAGTGCTCTTAAGACAGAGAATAGAACAGAATGAGTTTTAATGAGTATTAAGAGGACTCATTATTGAGATAAATGCACCTTGGCAGATCCTGTGAGTGTCTCTGTTTCCTTCCCAGACAAAGAAAAACAGGCTGAGCTGCCAAAGTCTTGGCTTTAACTAAACAGTCAGGAGAGGGATCAGACCACAGTGGTCTTATTGCACAGCAGTGTTGCTCAGGCACTGATGTCCTTCTTGCCTCCTGTGGAGTGTTTCTGTTTTGAAATACTGCTGGAATAGATGCATGCAATTACTGGGTAAAAGTTAGCCGGTCAGGCAGTTCCTCTGTGTTATCCTATATATATCTGATGAATGTACATCTCTTGACTCCTGCCTTGGATGGGAGCCTTTCACCGGAGCAGTGTGCTACTCCACCGTGTCACTGTCGCAGGTCCTGCTCAGCCAACACGGACCTGGGTCTGTGATGAGGAGAAGCCAGTCAGAAACTTAAAAGCCCCAAATCAATAGTTGGACAATGACCTAATTAAGAAAAAACTCTCCTGTCTATGCCTTAGGCTAGCACCTAATGCAGCTGGACAAGATTCTGGGATTTTATTTGAATAAACAAGTTTTTGTTTCTGAGGAGCAAAGCTTCTCAACTTGCTTTCATTCCAGCTGAAATAATAGCAATGCCTGGATTAGGTTAAGGGAAACTGTTCATAGCAATAGACGATGATGATAATAAATCTCAGTTTTGAAATTATTTTTGTTCAGTGAGGGGAGTCCAGATTTTCATTGCCTCCGTCCCCAGAGAAGGCTGGCAGTTCCTCAGGGCTCTGTGATTCAAATATGTCTTTGCCTGGTTGGAAGATCTTTCCTCTCACAACCTGACATAACCTCACAGAAGCCCCGATACAGAAAAAAACCCTAGTTCTTCAGGGGTCATCAATTAGGCTAAAGTTTGAGTAAGTCCACAAAATATGCCAAGTAACACTAATACAAGGTGACTTCTGTTGCACCTTTCATCAGAGAAGCCTGAGTTTCAGCAGAAAGGACATGAATATCTTCTGAAAATCAAGTGCCTTTTAAGTGTCTCAAGTTGAGCAGACAAGAAACCATCAAGTATCATTAAAAGGCTTGGACTCTGACAGTGTGGCTCATGCAACTGTAAGGAAGCAGAAAGAGCTATCCCTTTCTATCTCTGATACTGCCCTTAATTGCAAGAGGAGATTTTTTACATTCTGAAAACACCAGTTTTATGGTCTCACCAAGAGAAATAATCTCAATGATTAGGTAAGTATCAATACAAGGCAGTCCATAGTGAAGTCAAATAAAGTTTATCGTACAAAATAGTTGCTTGGTCCTGATGAATGTAAATGAAGCCCCTTTGAGATATAAGGATTGCTAAGTTAAACATGAATGAACCCAAGTTTTTCTTTGGCACCATGGGACAATATTTACAACATTACCACAAGAAGAACTTGACCTATAAAACTGGGAATAAAGATGGAAATGTGGTCTGTTTGGCATTTGGAACAAAGCACTTCTCAGCAGTTAGAGGGAGACCTTTCCTTGCCTCTGAAGTTGAAAAAGTAGTTAGGAGAGGATACGTCTCTCCCAGTATTGTCTGTCTGAAAATTGGACACCCACAGCAGGATTCATCTAGCACAGTAAAACACCGAAATTGAAGAATTCGTCCATGTACATCTCAGCTGCCAGTGCAGTCAGTGGCCACCCAGGTAATGCACTGAAGGGACGATGGAGACCAGGTCTGGTCTTCCAAAACACCTATGCATGGTGAGCTGAATCCCTCTCTAGGCTGCATTGACTAAACTCAGAAAGCCTCTGTTGTAGTGTAGACGTCCAATTCACATGTGGACACCTACCTACGCACCCCTAAATGTCAACATCTTCGCCTTGTACCCAAGGGACTTGTCCAACTTTCCTGTGTGGAGAAATGTTCTTCCCTTACAGGATGGTTCGAAGCTGCCTGCAAGACATCCAGAGCTTCGTATTTCCCTCTCATGTGTTTTTAAAAGAAGGCCAGATGCCTAACGTAGATTAGGCATCTAATTTCTAGAAGTGTTAAGATAGGTGAGTATGCCAAAATAAATCACTGCAGCTCTGACCTACGCAGTCTGTCTCCGTTTATGTATGATTCAACTGCAGCTGGAAAACTGCATTTGATTAATAGCTCTGTATTGCCAGCAAGTTGTTGAGGAGCAGAATTGCTTCATTTTAGTTGCTTTCCTCTGGTCAGAAGGCTGGAGGCATGGGTTTATGGGGAGAATTAAAAGAATCATATCTATATGCATACAGTGGAAGAGGCAATTAATAGAAGTTAAGAAAAGCCAGACTTCAAGAGATTGTTAACATGGAAGGAGAACAGCAATTATTTGGCGTGATACTCAGGGTAAAGCTAGCAGCAAGAGGATTCAATTAAGACAGAGAAAATGTGAAATTTGGGCAGACCTTACAGGAGAATTTTCTGAGAAAGAGACCTATGGGGGTATGAAATAATTTGAAATCCCTCAAAAGAAAGGTTTTAAGCCAGGCAAAATAGAACATCAGCAAATATTCTGGCGATAACTCTCACAAGAGCAAGAAAATTGCCTGGATGGTCTAGCTGGTTTATTCTCTATCTAAATTCTGTAATTTTCAATTCCGCTTTGTGACGCATGATGGATTCTACAGTGTAAGTCCCTTTAATAATGACTAGAATTTTGTGGTTCATTTATCTTTGGTGGGTCAGTTATTACTTTTCTGCAGTAAATGGCCGCACGTTACAAACACACAAAAATCAACTCTGTCCACAAAAACGCTTGCCTTGGTTGTCACTGCATGGTCGCAATAACAGCCCATCTAGACTCAGCATTGCCTCCAGACCAGCCCTAGCCCCAGCTGAGGCTCAGAGTATAATGGTATCCTGAATTTGTACAGACGGGACACAGCAGGAGATACTCTCTTTACTTGTTTAATTTTTTCCTAACATTTGATCATGAGGGAGCAAAAGCTGTTGACATGTTGTCCGCTTGCAGAGTGTTTGCCCCCTAAAAAGCCGTTCGTGCATCTATTGTGCTATTGGGCACTGGGATGCTTGAAAGTGGCTGTGTCAGCAAAGAGTCTGTGTTGGAAAATTGGTAAAAATAGTTACAGGGAATGAGAAAATCAAGCCAGAGAGATGCAGGTGAAATACAATTCTTAACAATGAGATTTTCTGTGCAGCAGCTGCAATATAAATGGGGGACTTCCTAGTAGCCCCCAATTAACATTAAATAAAACTAAAGAGATGGAGTTCTGGGGGAGACACTGAACTGTTTATGAATCTGGATCCATTTCAGCACATCCTTTTATCCAAAAAAGGTACAATTTTTGAAAGCATTTCACACTGAAATGCTTTTCCACATGAAGTGTTTCAGTTCAGGAAATGCCAGAGCAATTCATGTCAGTATTTTTCTAAGAAATATTTTGACTTTTGTTTCAAAACATTTTTTTTTAATTTAAAAATTAACTACAGTGAAAAGGAAAAAAAAAGGTTAAATAAAAAATATCTCTAAATACTCTCAGGACATAAGAAGATGTTTATTTTTGGAGTGAACAAATTCCTTGAAGTTGACCCCAAGTGAAGTCAGTTATTATGTTTTTTTTGCCTAGCTGGACATCCTGAACATATTTTCTAGTAGACATGCCCAGGATTTTCTCTTGGGCTTCTTCTAGGCCACTGAACAGAAAAAAAAAATATAGACACCCCCCCCTCCCTCCCCCCAACTTGTCTGTGCTGTGGAATGTATTGCAGGGAGCAGTTGTGCTCTGGTTGGAGATGACACTGCGTCTCTCATCTCTATGACTGACTTTCAGACATCCAAAGTGCCTCCTAACATATGAAAGGTGTGCGGACAGGATTTTTTGCACAAGCCAGACTGCAGCAGATGGGTGATAAATACAGCACACTGTCTTTGATTTAGCAAAAATAATCTACTTCATATTCATGGAGACTGCATGGTTTTTACATGAAATTTCTATGCAGGCTTACTTCTCTAAGGGCTCTGGTTATATTTCAAATAGTTTGTAACTTGATTATGCTATTTTTTGGTCAGTCATGGAAAGTTTCATATATTTGGTGCCCATCTCCCCTCCCCTGACCACTCCTGTGATGTTTCATGCATTTGCAGAGCAGCACTAAAGTCTCAAAGCTGCAGCTCAGCAAGTTCCTGACGAAGGGCACAGTCCCTGGGTGAGCAACCAGCAAGGGAGCCTGAAGAACAGCCCAGGCTGGTTCATATAGGACTCTATCACCCACACAGAGTAGGAGATCTGGGTGCTGGACCTCCTGCACGTGTACTGTTAGCTGTTGGTCCCTATGAGCTCCAGCTCTCAAGACGATGCCATAATTCAGCTTCTTACCCACTGATCACCTAGCCCATGCAGGATTGTGCCTGTTGATGGATGTGATGTTCACAGAAACATTTGTATGTCAGTCACACGATAATAACACTCTGATGTGCTATGACCACTCAAGACATGACCCTGGCCATGGAGTTTCGCATACACGTAGGCATGAGAGGCAGCGAGAGGCTGGTAAACCACATCTGTCTGAAGAGTTGTATGGTCCTGGCCCCTGAAATTTGGTTACAAATGTCTGTAAGATGTGTATAAGCCAAAGGCAAAGAAACGCTTTCAAGCTCAAGTTACATATGATCATTCCAAATCCTAATTTCATGGCACAATTTGCTCCCTCTTTACCGAGGCTGTTCTCACACCCAAGTGTTCAGACAAAATAATTTTCAAGATGGTTGGGGGAAAAAAAGGAAAAATAAAAGAATATGACACTCATTTATCCCCTGGTGCTGGGAAGTGGGCATCAGCAAGGACCCTATGCTGAAGGGATGTTTTCGCCGTGTCCCAAATAAGGACATGTGGGACACAAGAGGAAGAGCAAGGCTGATCCCAGCCGGTGCTGGCAGTGCTGCAGAGCCAACCCGTTTCGCAAAATGAGCCTTTTCCACTGTGGTGCTCTGTGTGCTTTATAGCTCTGCTCTCTCCCACAACAGTAAACTCTCTTGCTCTTAAGGCTCATCGGTGCAATCACACACATTCCTTTCCAGTGCAAGGACAGCTACCCTCAGCTCTGCCTTTGAGGAGTCAAACTAGGCTCTTACTAAACACAGTGATTTTTTTTGTTTGTTTAATTATCTGTGATAGGCTCTGCTGAAGGAGCAGGCAGGGTGGACTGCAGCTCTGCTCTGTACACCAGGTGGCCCCAGTGGTATGTGCTTCGGTCCTGATGATCTCAAGGTGCAACTGTCACTCCTGCTGATACCATTTTTGTTTGCCGTGATCTGAGCATGCTTACAGAATAGTGAAACGGAGCCAAGAATCATGCATCAGGAGAAAAAAATAGAAGACAAAACACATGCATGGATGGGATTGATATCACAAGGCATCTGTTAAACACACGTAATCAATTGCCTGTTTATATGAAACAGCTCTGCAGACAACGAATACTGCTGTGTTGTAGCTACCTGGAGGAACAGACAGTTGTTATCCCCTTGTCTTAAAATAAAGTCCTTAAAAAATAAAAGCCTCAGCTGCAGTCAAGCATTTTGCACGTTGCCATGTAACAATTTATTCATTAAAGAGGAGATGCAGGAACTGACAGATGATTGAGTGTCTGGCTGCATGGGAAACTGCATCAGGTCCCAGTGAGAGGCTGGTTGTCTGCATGGAGGGAAGCTACTGGTGGAATTTCTTGTCTCACTGAACTGATTTAATATGTACACAAAGCAGGAGTACACTGATGAAGTCTGCTCATGACATAAAGTTAGAGAATACTATCAATGCAATGGAAAATTGTGAGTCATAGAAATTTGGTGAGGCTCAGTAGTACAAAATGTAGGTTGTCCACCTATGGTGGCAGTCATCTGACTAAATGTAAATTTCTGTGGAAGAGTTACTCACCATGAATTCTCTTTACTGTTAGTAGTGATAACTGTAAACATACTATCCATGTCTTCCTAAAATAAATACCTAAGATGGAGCTAAAGGACTTTACACTAAGCAAACTATCATTCATTCTTGTTGGTAAGGACTGTTGGGTCAGCTGCAGGTGCATGAACTGTACTCATCTAGATATTGCAAATGTAATCACATCTGGCTTTAGAGGAAAATAATAAAATTTCTGCCAGCTGTTGACATCCATGGGGAGGGATGAAGGAAGGGTGGCTTCTGCTTTTCAGACACAAAGACCTCTGACCTGTCCCCATATGGGGAAAAAAAAAAAAAAGAATAGGTAAACTATGATACTGGGATTGTTCAGTCAATGTATTTCCTGTATTGAAAGTCTTGATATGAGACAGAAATGAATGGTGCCTGAATTTCCAAAAAGAGTAAGTGCTAAGAGTGACTCTGATGATGATCAGGCAGTGACCGTCACTTCAGACAAGACTGAGGTAGTTTGGCCAGTTGGCATATGGAGGACTTGTTGGCTCACGACCCAGCTCCAAATGAACTGGTGGTTGTAATAAAACCGAAGTGTGTTTGAAAAGCCTGAGTGGGGTGCATCAGCCTGGACAACCTTGATGGACAGAGCTGTGTCTCACCAGGCACTTACTGCTGGACCACAGGAGCCT
>VZSZ01010130.1:65179-78850 GCA_013398815.1 Ibidorhyncha struthersii
TTAAAAAAAAAAAGAATCTAACTCTCAGCAGCCCCCACAGGCTTCAGTGAGGGTTTTCTTCCCTAAAGTCAGGTCATTATGAAGGATATTTCTCAAAAGCAGCCCTTCTTGGCCTATATCTACTCCCACTGAAATCAATGTCTGCTTGAGAGTTACCTCAGAAATGAGAGTTAATCCACAATTGGTCCTTTAGCCATTTTTTGCAGTCCCATATTTTTTCAGGCTTTAGCTAGAAAACACAGCTGAAGTCCCTGATGGTGGGATTGTGTACTTCAGCAGGTTTCAGCAGGTCATCTAGTTCCCCTTTATGCCAAAGAAGAAAGATAATCCCCTTTCAACTGTGATTCATCCCACATATTACAGACATCTATCTTAGGAAAAGATGAATCATTTCCTGGAGGTGCCTCTCTCTCTGTCTCTCTTTCTCCATTTAGGAAACCTAGAAAAAAGCTTAAACAAGACTATAAATTGTAGATAGCTAAAATGGGGGAGATGAATCCCACTGTGCACCGAGAATCAATGACTGCTGACCCATTGCATTCTAACTTTCAAATGCTGTCAGCGTTTCTGTGTTGACAGCAAAACTATTTTTGTTTGGGATTTTCTACCGGTAACAAATTATGGCCATTTTTAACACAAACTCCCGAAAAACCATTAAACTGGCCCACTGTGCTGGTGGGTATATGGACATTTGTGATGGGATTCAGTTGTTCAATCACAAGCACCTTAGTGTTGTTTTAGACACTGAGGGGTTTCATGTCTGGTCTCCAGATGTCAAAATGAGTCAAGACTCCCATAAGCCTGGCTTCATGTCTGGCGACGCCAAGAGTCTAAGTCAAATGCAAGCCTATAGTTGGATCAAGACCCTGTTAAAATGTCTTCAAAGAAAAGGAAGCAGAAGATGGACAAGAGGCATGTCCTGCTCCGGGCTGGATACTCATTAGCCATTGGACTGCCAATGGGTGCTTCAGCCCTGATTCTGCTTCGTGTTGTTGCGTCCCAATCTGGTTAATGTTAGTCCTCAGAGATTTGCCTTCTGATGGCTATTTGGTAAAATAAGATTATGCTTATTTCTTACAGATTCAAAAGCAAAGTTCATCTTGTTAGAAAGACTCATCCACGCTAATATTTAGCCAGTGGGAAGAGTGATGCGAAACAGAGCAAACCATCCAAGGCATAAATGTTCAGGGCTCACCTGCACTGAATAAACCTGAGCTCATTCCTACCATGGGGTAATGTCTCATTGCACAGCTCCTGCCATCAGGCAAAAAGCATGAGCTGAAGTCCTGGAAGCAGAGTCATGCAGTGGCCTGGGCCGAGCAGCCTGCTAATTAGCCTGGCCTTTCAGCGGGATTAATTATCACAGAGCTGATACAGCACAAATGCTTTTGGCTGCGGTACTAGCTTGGTTGGGACCTCTGCGTGGTGTTGTATTATATATTGCAGTCAAAGCTGGAGTCAGCAAGGAAAATGTTTTGATGGTGATTGCATAATTGTGTGTGTTGATGATAGTGGCTAGACAACTGGAAGAGGGTATGAAAAGCACATGTAGCAGCTTGCTGAAAATTAACTACGCATCTCTGTGAAACTCTTCCTGGTTTAGCAAGCGCAATTTTACTCGGAGTATAATAATGTCCCCTTAGCATCTGAGAACCTCTAAAATGATTTAAAAGCTGGTAGGCCTTCATACCAAAGTACGGCAGAGCATCCAGAGATTATTGAGCCTTAATACAAAGGCAAAGAGTATCTTTAAGATCCCTCGTATTACCTGGTTATCTACTGCCAAAGTTGAAGCCATCATCTTGTCACCATCTGGCTCAGCATAGGAATGTTTTAGAATTGGAGACACATAAGCACTAAAAAACCTAGGATCCTACAAGAAGTTGACAAAGGAGGTAAATTATCTTACTCCAGTACCGGTCGTTCCTCAGCCACAAAATACAATACAGAAATGTTAAGCGTTCTGGTGTTGCTCAGTGTGCCCAAGTTTTCTGATGTGCTCATCTGGAGCGGAGCTGGTGCCCTTCTGCACAATACTTTCTCTACAGGTAGGACAGCAGTGAAGGACGGCTGCATCAGAGAAGCCCAGCTATCCATTTACTCTCCAATCTTGCCTCCAAAATAATGTTAGAAGAAATTATTCCTGAAAGTTGCAGCTAGGAGTTTAATGCCTCCTGACACGAGAGATCTCTTCCTAGTCCCCATGCATGTATGATAGTGACACTAATTATATCACATGCGTAGATAAACCTAATTTGAGTTGTGTTTTTCTCTAGAACTCTTCCTTTTTTAGTGGCTGAAAGGTTAATGGTTGGACTTGATGATTTTAAAGGTCTCTTCCAATCAAAATAATTCTATGATTATATAATTCTATAAGGTCAATTAGAAACCAAGACACAACTATGAAACCCTCCCTGGGGCTATTTTTGCAGTGAGGGTACTCATGCATTCAGGTGATTTGAGTTCACCATTGTATTCCTGGAGGTGGTGAGTCTAGGATTCTGCAGTGATTTGGGGATTTTCCTGGCCATATCCATACAGTCAGGTTTGGGCAGTCATCCTGCTACTCTGTCCTTGCCCCTGACTGTCATGAACTAGGTCCAACATACCAAAACAACCCCTGCTCTAAATCTAGCTGGTGTCCCACCAGTGCCGGTGGGATGATGCATAACTGTCTGCAGAGGCTGGCAGCTAATCTTCAGGGAAGACCTTAAGAAATCCTCCCGGATATATTCTGATGTCCACATCTGACACCAAAATGAGTAACCTGGTACAAAACCACAGTGATGTAGAGCTCTATCTAGTTTCTTAGTTGGCAGACATAAGCATTTGCTACATGTCAGTTTGAGGAACATTTTTGTAGTCAGACTTTGTGCACCCTTTTCCTTTTGAATACTAGTAAAGGTCACATTGGTCTTGGCTACTCATTTATTTCCTTTCTCTCATTGAATTTTTAACAATAACAGGCGTTCATCCAAAGCTCTGGGCTCTTTTACATTGCATTAAAATTCACAATGTCATTTGCTTTCAGTAAATATATTCAAATCGGCTGCCTTCAAAAGCATAAATGACTCACCATACAATCAATCATAATTGCAGGACCCTGAATTTCTCCTCTGCGTGTTGTCCTCTACTGCCCAGAAGGAACACATGATGTAACTCTTACCAAAAACTGGCTGGAGGAAAGAGATTATGTGTGATCATTTTTATTCTCTAAGGAAATCTTGGTAAGTTAAATACAGGACCAGTTTTGGCTGGAAAGTGAGACAGATGCATGTAAATTTTATGTTACTACTCAGAGTTCTGAGAGTTACTGCTCTTAAGAAAACTTATCTGTCTAATCAATTATTAAGTTTCAAAATGGAACATGTGCTTCTCTCTTACTAATTTCCCATAAACCTTCCCCATGATATTAAACATACATATTCACATGTTAAAAGTTGGTTCATTAAAACACTACGTGGTCAAAACTTCCAATCAGATAGAAATGATCAAGGCATCCTCTGATAGGATATGAAGAGTTATGTCATGGAAACAAAATGAAAGAAATGGCTAACTAGAAGTTACCCAAAAGTTTTTTTAATTGTAATCTTATTTTTCTTGCAATGGCGCGCAGTTAAAAAAAGATGAAAAAGAAAAGAAAATATTAGGAATCTGATTAGTCCTGATAGATAACAGTGAAACTACTGCTTCCCCCTGTGCTCTTGGTAAGGTCAGGCGTAAATTTATCACTAAATCATGGATATGAGAGGTAGAAGAGATCTAGTAGGAAATCCTGGCTTCTCTTTATAAGTGTAGAATTGTTCCCTCCAACGTACTTTCTGAGGCTCTGTCCGGTCAAGCATTTAATGTCTCAAAACAGCGCGGCTCCAGTCACTCCCCTTGAGAGACGATTTTATTACCTAATAGATCTCAGTGTGAGGGAATGAGTTCCAAACTAAATTTTACTTTTCATGTTGCTAGAGAGTTACTCTGTCTCGGGAATGACTGCCTTAAACCCCTTGCCCTTTATCTTGTGATAAATCTGCCCTGTGTTCATACACCTTTGAACCGAGTGTTCAGCTCCTGGTTTACTGACTTTGCTACTTGAATCCACACACTCATCCTCAAGGCTGATTTATATCAACTTTATTTAACCTACTGGTGCTTGATGGGTATGTTCAATGCAATGGTTAAATTCCCACTAGTCAATACTGTTCTACAGCAAAGCTTACAAGAAATCAGCAACAAATATTGTCAGAGATGAAGAAATATGGGGTCATTGCGTCTGTAGATACTGGCTGTAGATATTCCTGAAGATAAAATAAACAAGTGCAATACATATCAACTTTCCCCTCTGCCTTTTTCATACATTACTTGTCTTCCTTGAGTCTCATCTGAAGACCTCTCAACTAAATGGGAAGCTTTCCCTGACTTAAGCTTTGGGTCAACCCTGAAGGGCAACAATTGTGCCTTCCCAAAGTGTGTGGTCATGATTCAGTGAGATACTTAAGCATACAACTGCTGTCAGTGTTGAAGTTATCTCAGTGCCTTCAGTGAGATTTTTCATACACTAAATAAGAATGTGCTTAACCACCCTGCTGATTCTTCATATTTAAGAGAGAGTGGGCCCTATGGAATGGCAAACATCATAGTTTTAATACTATGGATTTTATCTATATCAGATGTGTTGAAGCTAAATTTTATATGACAATAATTCAAAACGCAAATCAGTTACTCTGCTGGTATGGTCACGTGTATTTACACTGCTCAAAAATATGTCCTTTGGCTTTGTAACAGCTTGCTAATACATGTTTCTTTCACTAAACTGTCTCAGAAAATCATATGAAAGCAAAATCAAATTGAAATATTAAATTCATAACCTATGATATATACGGAGTAAATCCAGTGAAAACATTTTTGATAGAACAATTTTATGTTTAAAATGAAGGCTCATTGAAACTGGAATATTTTGTAGGAACGCGACTATTTCAATGACATTTTCTATGGGAAAAATGTCTCAGCAAATTGCTTTGATTTTATTATTTGTGCCACTAATGCAGAAATGATTTGTTTTGACAAAACAAAAAATGCATTTTTGAGTTTACCATATTGTTTTGTTTTGATTTATAGCAACTACTGATTTCATTGTGAGGTTTAATATATTTCATTGCAGTGTTTTTCAACATTATAACAATGAGACATTTCTACTTTTCCAAAATAGTACTATATTTCTCCATGAGGATTTTCAGAATTTCTGTACTCGGAAAGTTTCTCTTTAAAAGTTTCAATTTCTTCCTCCAGTTCAACCTGCAAACATGATTTCAGCATGTTCACAGTGCTCACAAAAGTTTGAAATTCTGGACATTTGTAGTACCAATTCAATTATATGTATTTGCTGCTTGAAACAGCCATGGATAAAGCCAACTACAGTCAAATTTGTGTACATTAGGTTCAGATTCTCAGCTATGTCCAGTTCTGATCTGACCCGATGCCTTCCTTTGCCATGCATATTCTCATGACTGACTCTGAATCTGCAATTTCAATCACGAGTTAAACTTTTATGACTAGAAGAATTTTAGAGAAAATATGCTAAGTCAGCAAGATTACATTTTACATGTAGATATGAATAATCATAGTAAGCTGCTGGCAAAGGAGGATCCAGCTACCTGGATCTCCTGGCTGGAGACCAGATGCTCTTCATCCTGCACCACTTGCTCACCCCAAAACCTGGTGGTTGAAGCACCAGAGTCATTAGAAATCGTGCTCTGGGATTCCACATTGTAGTGCATGGTAGTGAGCCACACATGGCCACATTTTGTTTATGACAGATGGCTCTTCCCAAAAATATGATGTGCGAGATTGTGCTGACTTGGACAGTTCTGCATAAACTGTGGGGGATTGACAGGGTGTAATACACTTTTTCTGTTTACTTAAAGTCTAGAAGAGAATGGGCCAAACCCAGCGAAGAACAGCCTGTTTCAAAGATATTACGGCTGGAAAATGTTTCTCACAGAGATCATCTCTCTATAATAAGCTTCATGGTGATCCTGCATGGTGGGGGAAAAACTATGCAGATTGGGAAAAGAGTCAATCACATGATTTTCGTTTGTGTGTTATCACGGAAATGTCTGTGAGAGGAAAAAGGAACTTCTGCTCATCTCCACAGCTCAGCACAAAACCACCCTAGCTGGAAACAAGCTACCTCGTGGCCTAGAAACTACTCACAGGAGCCATGTGAAATTCAAATGTAAGAAGAAGAATTCGTCAGTGATGAACAGGCACCCTCGGAGAGGTTGAGTTGATGGACAATTTGCAAAAGTCAGCTGGGAATTGGACCAAACAAAACACACATGCAACCTTGCTTGAATGACAGCTTGGAAGAACCACGCTGAGTTTCCCAGCAAGCTGGGAAGCCATAGCTCACACATGAGATTTGCTCTACCTTTGTTTTTTTACTGAACTTTGTTGAATGTTTGCTAAATGGAGAATGCATGCGTAATACGGGGTTAACCAAAACTCTTTTGCTATAGCCTGAGGATTATAATTCATCATGAGGTATTGGGGGTATTCTTAGGGCCCTCAATCAGTATAGATTAGTATAGGTCTGGTGAGGTTAATGTGGCTGAACTGATTTGTGCCAGCCGAAGATCAAGTTCTGGTTTAAATGCTTTACTGAAAAAGGAGAAATTAATTGTTTTATCCCAGATTTTTCCAGATGGTCTGGACTGGAACCTGCTACTGAAATGGGATCACTCATCCCGTTTGGCTTTTCAGATTACACAGCAGACAGACAGACAGACAGAGCGAGCTCCGAGGGCATTTTGGTTGCGGCTTCTATTTTTGTTGCTTCCTCTGAACCGTGTAAACCTCCCATGACTAAAATGTCTCTCTTTGGCATGGTGAAATCACGTCTATTGGGATAATATAGCTAGGGTCGCGTGGGAAGCATTTTTTTCCTAGACTAAGAAGCTGATATTAAAAAAAAAGTACCATTACATTCCAAGTTGAGAACTTTGGAAAAGTTTATGGGAAATAGGAGAGACCTATCCTCAAAACAGCTGGTTACCTCACTCTTAGGTTAAAGGATTGGACTTCCCAGCCTTTCAAAGACCATGTTTTTAGGTGCTTGAGAGGAGCCTCCTCTTCTGTAGCTGTCACATTGATTGGAAACTCCTTTAGAGAAAAAAAATTTAAACCATATGTGCTTCTCTGAACAATTTTTTTCTATCAAACTAACATTTGTTGATGACAAAACATTTTGTTCCAAAAATTCCTCTGATGATAAGTATTCACTACGTAAAGTTCGCCTAACATATTTGGAGCCCTTGACTGAAAAGTCATGGGTTGAAAGCAGCTGAAAACCGCCAGCTTAAAGAGCACGATGTCTTTCCCTCTGAAATTAGTATGGCTAAATTCTGCACAGAAAAGCACTTCCAAATTTCCTTGCTGGTCTCATCAGGTTTTTCTCTCAGACTGTGTAATCCCATGATTACATGGTGATGTTGATGCAATGTGACATGCTATGTCAGTGGATTTTCTAACAACTTATTTTGTAGCAGTGAAAGAAAACCCCAGCAACTTGCATGCTTAAACTGAAGCAGAACTAAGTAAAAGAAGGATATCTGATAATGTGTATTGAAATCTGCTCACAGGTAACTGGCAGCCTTTCCTGGAGGTCTCAACTAGTGCCGTTGTGCACAAAATACTTGACAATCTGCCAGTCTACTCAATAGATATCTCTGCCAGTCCATTCAGTAGATAGCTGTACATAGCAATATTTCAGGAAGATGCTTGACTGGTGGACAAAAGGTGATCCAGTATCAACCTTGTGCATGAGCACACAGACCAAATCCTTAAGCTGGTTGTGATAAACCCTTGAATATTTCCTCAGCTGGGGCTGAGTCCTGTTGGCCTTTTCCTGCACTTTTCAGAAGCAATAGCCTGTTGACTATAAGTGGTAGGAGTGGGTATGATGGTCTCGCAGACACTATTTAGGTCTCTGCTGCTACAGTCTCTTCTCAGAAAGGAAAATGCCCCCTCCCCGCCGCCTTGAAATTTCAAAACTTTGCAAAAGGTTTTGCCCTTCAGTCAACAAAATACATGTTTCTCTGTTTGTACAGGAATGCAATTTAGCTGGAATTTTATTAAGAAAATAAAACCCACCCATCTACTCTGCCCTCGTGAGGCCAAATCTGGAGTACTATGTCCAATTCTGGGTTCCCCAGTTCAAGAAAGACAAAGAACTGCTGGAAAGAGTCCAGCGGAGGGTTACAAAGATGACCAAGAGACTGGAGCATGTCTCTGATGAGGAAAGGCTGAGAGACCTCGTTGTGCTTAGCCTGGAGAAGAGAAGACTGAGAGGGGATCTCATTAATGTTTATCAATATCTAAAGGGTGGGTGTCAAGAGGATGGGGCTGGACTCTTTCCAGTGGTGCCCAGCGGTAGGACAAGGGCAACGGGTGCAAACCAGAACACACGAAATTCCATCTCAACATGAGGAAAAACTCCTTGACTTTGAGGGTGGCCGAGAACTGCAACAGGCTGCCCAGAGAGGCTGTGGAGTCTCCTGCTCTGGAGATATTCAAAACTCACCTGGATGCATTCCTGTCCAACCTGCTTAGGCAGGGGGTTGGACTAGATGGTATCCGAAGGTCCCTGCCAACACCTACCATTCTGTGATTGTGTAAGACTAGCCCCCTCCCTAGCCTTTCTAAGAGAAAGGCTAAATCAGTATAAGGTGCAACAAAAGATCAGGGAAGATTTTGAACATTGTACAACACTGTCAAACCACAGATGAACATGTCTCAACACTAGCTGATCACAGAGGGAGTGTTGAATCCAGAGTGTGAGGAATGTCTTTTGAGAAATGTCAGCTGGTAATAACACAGTGTGGTCTGTCAGGGAGCACTGGAGAAGAGGTAAAAACCTAATGAGCTGTGGTAGCACAGGTTCAGTTGTGCAAAATTCATTTATAAGTACCTAAGAACTTTAAAAGGTTTTGTTTTAAACTTTGCAAATAATATAATGCAGGCCTACTCAAATTACAGGGGTTTGATCCAGGTCATGTGGGTTTCTTTGGGAGTAGACTTTTCACTGTTCTCTCAAGAAACAGTGATGATGTGGTACCTTGGCTTCGCACCATGAAGGTGTATGGAAGAGTTGGCATGACCTGCCATGCTCTTACACTTCATAGAATCATAGAATGGTTTGGGTTGGAAGGAACCTTGAAGATCATCTAGTTCCGTCTCCCCTGCCATGGGCAGGGACACCTCCCACTAGACCAGGTTGCTCAGAGCCCCATCCAGCCTGGCCTTGAACACCACCAGTGATGGAGCTTCCACAGCTTCTCTGGGCAACATGTTCCAGTGCCTTACTACCATCATAGTGAAAAAATTCTTCCTCATGTTTATTCTAAATCTACCCTCTTCCAGTTTGAAGCCATTCCCCTTTGTCTTATCACTACACACCCTTGTAAAAAGTCCCTCTCTTGCTTTCCTGTTTGCCCCCTTTAGGTATTGGAAGGCCGCTATGATGTCTCCCTGGAGCCTTCTCTTCTTCAGGTTGAACAACCCCAACTCTCTCAACCTGTCTTCATAGCAGAGGTGCTCCNTACCATCATAGTGAAAAAATTCTTCCTCATGTTTATTCTAAATCTACCCTCTTCCAGTTTGAAGCCATTCCCCTTTGTCTTATCACTACACACCCTTGTAAAAAGTCCCTCTCTTGCTTTCCTGTTTGCCCCCTTTAGGTATTGGAAGGCCGCTATGATGTCTCCCTGGAGCCTTCTCTTCTTCAGGTTGAACAACCCCAACTCTCTCAACCTGTCTTCATAGCAGAGGTGCTCCAGCCCTCTGATTGTCTTCGTGGTGCTCCTCTGGATCCACTTCAACAGCATGTCCTCCTTATATTGAGGGCTCCAGAGCTGGACTGGACGTGCAGAGGTGAAATGCTTCCTGCTGAGTGGATACTTTGATAATTGAAGACCTTTCATTGGAAAAGCCATTAGAGCATCTCCAACTATGAAACCACAGTGGTTATTTTTCACTTATTTCCTAAAAGTGCCCCGCTACAAACAGATACAGCAAGACAATGCTTAAAAGTCAGTGTTTAGCCCTTGTAGGTGTGAATTGTCTTAAGTGTGGTCACCCAAGCTTATTTTCATAAGGTCATTCATATAGGTGGCAATAAAATCTCATCTTTGAATTTATCTAAACTTCTTTAACAAATTCAGAAAGAATTAATGTACAAGGAAATGACATCCTTATTTAGAACACTCAAAATGAAACGTAGCAGTATGAGCTGTGATTTTTAGAAGTGTTAAATGTGTACGAGTTTCAGACGAAATCAAGAGGAACAGGAGAGTGTTGTTTAGCCACAGTTTCACACCCTCATCTCTAGTGAATGCTCACTTTGCTGGTCTAGTCTACACTGGTCTTGAAAGACAGCTGCTGCTCTCTGACAGATCTTTGGAGTAGAAACTGATGCATGTTTCAATCTTCACCTTGCACTGGCCAGAGGGACCCAACTCACCCTCAAGTTGTAATGGACTGAGAGCACATTGCAAGTGAGCTGTGCTGCCATAAATGCCCGTGTGAGTGCCCTTTTGCCGAGACTTAAAATGTCTCTTCACTTATAGCACAGGCTCAGTACGTACATCCAAGTGAGTTACCCCATTTCAGGTGAGGCCAAGGTGATCATCTACTGCAATCATTTACAACGTATCCCCGTACCAAATACATAGCTAGCCCTGTAGCTCCCGACTCCTTTTATAGCTAGTATGTGTAACACTTGTAAGGCAGAATTCAACTGACTTCTTTTAGGTGCCTACTGCAGATAAGATGAATCATGTCCCAGAAGTGCTATTTCTTTCCAACACCTTTTTTGGGAGTCTAGAGAACTAGCTCAGATGTAGGCATCTATAGCATTGATGTCTAAAGTTAGGTAGGATTAGTCCATCCCAATGGAATTTAAGATATGATACTGTGAGTCTGAGCCCACACTGTCCTTGGCCACATGATTGTTAGATAAAAATAACAATACACAAGTGCAGTGGTCAAAGGCAGTGCAGACAGATTCAGTCTCAGCTCAGCTAGTAACATAGCTATACAACCTGTGGAACCAGCTGACTTCTTCCAGACAGCTCAAAATGCAGCCAGGAACCCTGAAGGCTTCATTATCAAATTAGCGAAAGCTTTGACATCTGAAGATGCTCCTGAGAAGTGCTGCCTTTGTTGGCCACCAGACGCCTAATCCACAAAATCTGGTGAATAACTGGCTTGACATATTATTAGTATGTTTTATTAACTTGTCAAGGTTTATTATTAGTTTAACAATAACAGTTAGAGATAAATAAACATTTTGTTGTCAAATCTGGAATTTGTCCTACAGCTTCTACAATGTCCCTGTCTTAAGGACTGCCTTAAGAAGACAATGAAAAGCAGTTCTCTTATTTTTGTAAGAAGTGTGTGTTTTCTTTTCCCAGAAAGTTAGTGATATTTACCTTGGATTAACTCAGAGAGAAGCAGGACAGTGCTTATTAGGCAATACAGGTTAATAGCTACACGAATAATGACCACTCACATATTGTGGATGCTGTTGCATATACAAATCCAGTAAGAAAGTTAAACAAAGACAGAGAAAGTATCCAGTTGTCAAGAAGGCATTCCTAAGGAAGAAGGACCACAGCCGAAGAAGAGCTCTAGGTCTGTCATAAGTTTGCCTTTTCCCTTCACCTTCCTGGAGCTGGCGTGTGACATAGATTCATCTTTACCTTCATTTCCCTACAAATGTCTTCTTATCTCTTCAGGTATGAATTGTTATTTTCTATTGCAATCACATGTCAGCACCTCCAAATGTATGTCTGAAGAAAATTTTTTGTTCACAATAAAAGAGAATGGTAGAAAGAGAAAGTGAGGAGATTTTCAAAGAGATATAAAGAAGTTAGTGATATGATTGTAGAGTCTTGAACCTAAAAGAGTGCACATCCACTGAATAATGTGATGCTTCTCTGTTGCTGAAATGCCTTTTCACCAGTGTAATAATTTCAGCCAGTGTTACTCAAAGACTGAGGAAGTGCATGCTTTAGTTACTCCAGAAGGTCTCTTTCTGGGGACATTTAATAAGGACTGCAGTACCTTTACCTCAGTCTTGCCTTACTTGAACGCTCATCCCTCTGCATGCTGCATAGTTGGTGGTAAGGAGCCCGTCCTGAAAGCTGAAAGCTTTTCACTCCTCTCTTGTCACTTAGACAGGATGGATCTGAAATAAGATGTCTCCAGGTAAATGACTGCAGATCCCTGGGGAAAGAAGATCACCACACTCAGACCACTCCTGAGCAGGCTGCTGGGAGAAAGGGGACCAGGAACAGATGTTGATGCTGTTTTGTGAGTTTGGCTCTTTGTTCTCTGGGCTTCTGGTAGATTCGTCTGAAAACAGAGTCTGGCTGAAACAGCATCTTTGGGGGATTTCTCTATTTTGTTGAGAAAAAGTGAGCAGCTTTATTTTGTTTATAGCTCTGCTACTTTTATTTTGTTTTTTCTGCTTTTCCAGCCAAATTGAAGAATTGATACTTTGTCCAGCCCAAGTGATATTCACAGAATGGAGGAAAGGAAGATAAATGAAAAGGAGAATAAAATAGGGAACGAATTGTACTCCCAGGGGAGAAATTTCCATGGAGAATCTCATGAAGTGTTTATGCTGACGGATACAGACAACCTGAAGCTTCCTTACATGAGCAGCCCCAGACCTGAATGGTGGTTTGGTTCAGAGAAATGCAAGCTTGCTTGGGTCTGGGGACCATGCAGTCACATTAGGCCACAGCTAAGCTTAAACCAACAAACATACTTTAAATGCATCTGAAATTCCAGTTATATGGGGAGGCTGCATCAGGGCCTTAGTTGGGGTCTTGGCTGTCCCAGCTCAGGTGGCCATAGAGCCCCTTTTCTGTGTGTGCTCAAGGGCAAAATACCCCTTTGGGTCTTTCTTTGTGTTCTGGTTGCAGAGTACACTCCATCTGAAATCACAGTGAAGTCACAGACATTCCTATCAGCTGAAGTTTTCCCTAAAATTAGTGGAGATCAATTTTGGGGAAAAATGAAATGATATTTCAGTGAGGAGCAGCCATTTAAAGCTCACTCTTTTCCTGCATCTTGAGCATCAGCTTTACAGAAAAACATATCCCAGGTAAATTTGAACCAAACTGCAGTCTTGAGTTCTACATTTTGAATGCAACTTATAAATATGACAGTCAAAATTAGAGGCTTCACACTTGAGACACTGTCTTCATTTGGCACTGCCTTCATTCGACGGATGCTTGGTCTACTGGAGAGAACAGAGCTAATGGTCTGTTAGAAGCTTGATTAACAACCAGCTTTAATGCATGGCCAAGCTGCCATGTAGCATGGCAATCATTCCATGCCTTTGTACCCTCACAATAAAAACACTGTTAACTGCTGAGAGCAGCTAAAAAAGAAAAAAACCCTTGAAATGGGGCAGCTGAGATAGTGGCATGGGATTTTACCACCATTTTGCTAATGTCTCCCTCAAACTAGTTGCCGTCTGCTATTCAGCAAGTTTGAAACCTTCTGACTCAGAATCTGAGTTGTGGTAAGGCTTAAAACCCATGGTGGGACTGGAAAATCAGTCTGAATACCATTTCCTAGAGGTTTAGGTTGCTTTGGTTCTCTTTT
>VZSZ01010130.1:78881-99991 GCA_013398815.1 Ibidorhyncha struthersii
TAATTTACTCTGCTCCTAGGAGACTGGTTTGAAGCAAACCAAGAATAAACGTGAGTGGGGAGCAGAAGCTGGTGTGTGCTGTGGGCTCCACTTTGCAGTCCTATGGACAGTGTTTATCATGGAGCCATGAACCACTCCTGATGAGGGTAACAAAGCTTGGAAAAAATGCCTAAAATCACTTTCCTCCTCCATGCTATGCACCCTTTGTATACAATCAGAACCAAGTTTCTTGTCCTGGTTTCAGTGCTCTGCCTCTTACTGGGAACCACCATAATCCTGTTAAAAATGGATGCAGTTCAAATAAAACACCGACTGACCTAGGCTTTACTTTACAGAGACACCTATAAGCTCCTCCAACAACGCAAAAAATGCCCAGAAAATTTCTAATGACTCTGTCAGCTCAGTAATCTGGGCTTTCTGCTCTTCTGAGAGATAGCCTCTCCAGTGGTATACGTGCGGGCACTGGTTCAACACTGAGTTGGATGGAAGAGATCCAGCAACTGAATCATCAGCACCAGCATCTGCCATCTACCTACTCACAAAGTTATCCAGGCTTAGCCAGGGAGGTCTGCTGGATACCTCCCCCAGTGTGGCAGAGCTGTCAGAGCGCTCCTAGAGCTCATCCCTTCGCTCCCAAGAAAATATCTGTCAAGACTGAAATACAGGAATAATGGTTGAAAAACCTTGACATGCTCCAGAAACAGTAGTTTCCTTTTCAGTTCTCATGCACTGTTGAGAATTAAGCCCTTTAAGCTTTTGTTTGTTTGTTAAACACAGGATGGACTATTATATTCTTCTCTGGAGATGCTTTTGCTTAGAGTTACAGATTGTGGACAGATACTGTACTATGAACCAACTGTGAAAACTTATTGTCCCTGTCTTCCAGCAATAAATGAATTCCATAAATTGCAATTAATGATGCAACAGGGGAGTCTAGTTAAACGAGTGGCAGTCCTCCAAATACGTTGGCTTTTGCTTTAAGAAAGGGCAGAGGTGTTCTATACTTTGGCAGTGTCTGTATGCCTCCTTGTGCCAAGAAAGGCCCACTGAAGCTGGAAAGACATTGCCTACAACAAAGCTGTAATGGCTTAGCATAGCAAACTATCATATATTTCGCAAGAGCTCTGCTCAATATCCTTTAAATTAGACCCGAGAGACAGGGTTAGTGTTAGTCACCAACAGCTAACCCAGTCCTAAATGGTGCCTGTACAGGGTGTAAATTTAAATTTAAAATTGTGTTGCTAATTTGCTATATGCTGCTTATTTTTTCAGAGTTCAAATTTGAGTTGGTGTGAGAAATAAGGGTAATTTTCTGTTCCACAGTTCAGAACAAGTTTATTGTGGGAAAGAGAGTCTAGGACAGTCTGCCTTCAACTCCTCATTTAACACTGCCTGTTGCAACACATGTTGTCCTGATTATGCAACCACGAAAGCCCCACATGTCTTCCCCAAGCGTTATTAAATTGGCAGAGTCTCAGTCCTGTAGCTCTCCTGGTTGAGAAGAAAAAATATTTTCAAAACATCAAAGAGTTGTCATCAGTTCAACCAAGTCTGCCTGAGTTTGCTGAGAGTCTGAAACAGTACCTCTGTGCTGCATTCTTGGGCATCCATTTCAATAAATTCAGTCAGATTTGCACTGAAAAGTCAAAAGTTTTTGAAGAGAGCATAGATATGTTCCACTAGAATATCTAAAAAATATACAGATTTTACTTGTTTTTAATGGTGATGTCAGAAGATGGCAGTTTCAGAGTCCAGACTGAAAAATTTGGCTATAAATGTCTACGAAAAGTCAAGTAAAGAATTCTGATTTTCCATGAAAAGCTGCATCTATTTTCCCAGCTAAGCTTCTTCTGAAAGATACAAGAAGAGACAGATGGTGTAAGAAAAGAGAAGCTTGTTTGAAAAAAAAAAGTGAAATCCATTAATGTACGTGTGTGTATTTTATTAGTGCTAAAAAAACCCCTTTTACCCCCAAGAATCTGAACTCATCTAAAAAAAAATGAAGACGTCCAAGCAGATCCTTACGTTTCCAACCCAGACCACTTTTTCCACTCCAAAAATGATAAATAACAATATTTTTCTGGTAATGTAATACTCTAGACCTCTCCCCCTTTTTCCTTTATATCACCAAACTCAAATGACCCTTGTTGATGTGCACAACATGAAGAAAGTTGGGGAGGTACTTGTTACACACAGGGTCCATCCATCCAGGCTGTGCAACCAAACTCTTTCCTCTGCCAGAATGTTTTTTCAGGTCAGGGTTTGTTTTGTTTTGTTTTGTTTTGGTTTGGTTTTTTTTTTTGTTTTGTTTTTTGAGCTGTTTTGACCGGTGGTCAACTAGGCAGAAATGCTAGCCTGGATTCGGAAAATACCTCACTTGCTCAAGTGTCTAATGTTTTGTGCATCATGTACCAGTTTTGTAACTGGATTGGAGCCTAGGGGGGTTGCAGGCCATATTGCTCTGGTGGGGCTCCGCGCACTCGCTGCAGGTGAGGACGTGACTCGTTCCAACAGCTGCTGTCATTATGTACTCAAATAACACGGCAGCCTTTACGTTGCTTTATTTGCACATTTTTGGTATTAAACTATAAAAAACCCCACTCAGCTGTGTTTATCTTCCTTTTTTTTTTAATGTTTCCTTTCCTGTGGTTTTCTCCTCAAAGTATTTGCCACCTCTTCTTCTTTTTTTTTTTTTCCAGTGCATATATCCTTCTTTTTCATTTATGTGTACAGAGCAGTTCTGCTTTCTCTTGACCTTTTTTTCCCTTCTTTCCTCTCCTGCTGCTTTTTCTGCCCTTTTCTCCTCTCCCTCCTTGTTTCTGCTCACCACCCTGTGAGCATCACCAGGCCTGTCACCACCACTGATGCATAGGATGCTCCCTGTAAATAGGCATAGAGATGTAGCAGAGCAGCAACGGGTCTTGGGGAAATGTGGCTTGCTGGCAAGTATCCAACTGCCAGGCGAACCATGAACTTGCTGTAAAAAATACTTCCCACCTACTCCCCCTCGCAGCTCACTGCTGGTTGGCCTGTAAAGTGGGTGTACTGTGTTTTCTGTGTGGGGCAAAGCTCCCCAGAAAGTCCACGAGTGGTCCCATGGACAGGTACACGTGGCCATCCCAAGGCTTGCTTCCTTAGTGTTAGGGTGCCACGGGGACAATTAGGTGTCGGCCATGCCCGGGAGGGGAGTGCAGAAGTCCACGAGGAGGCTTTTGATTTGGGAGGGGAAAAAGGGCATAAGGGAAGCTGAGCGAAGGGGTGGGGAGGGTGGTGTGCTGAGCCTCCAGCACAACGTTTCTGTTGCTTCCTTTTGCAATGTGCCTGGCTGCGATTAAATGAGAAGTGTGGGAAAAGCATGTTTCAGACGTGGGCCATGCAAGGGTTGAGCTTGGGAGCTGAGCTTCCTTTTATTTATTGGGTTGTGTGCGTGTGCAGAGCTGGAATCATTGCCACAGGCTGTGTGGAGCCAGCTTATGGAGAATATCCAGCTCGGGGTGAGACTGTGGTTTATGTCTTCCTTTCGCGGTCCACTTTCATTGATTATTCCTGTAAGTGAAGAGTTTTCCAAGTGAAAACTGGCTTACAGGCCCCCAGCTGCCTGCAAAACTTGGCTGTTCTGGGGACAAAGGTGCAGGGAAGAAGCTTTTGATTTTACTTTTGATGTTTTCCTTGCAGTATTTCTCAAGTGGCTAAACTTCAACAAATTGCCTCCTCAGACTGATGGCCACTGTTTCCAGTAGATGTATGGAAATGGGCAGGGTCTTTTTGGACTACATAGTGACGACACGTCCCATGGCACAGGATTTATAGAGTAGCACAGGACTTGCAGAGAATACAAAGATATTTTCTTGCACAAAGCACAAGGATGGAGCTGGAGTGCCTACTGCCTGATATTAAAGATATCAGAATGGCTAATCGTGCTTTCTGATTCCGCTTTCAGGAACCTGCACAGACTGAAAGTCTAATGAAGGTGGTAGTTTTGAGACCTGTAGGTTTCCATTTGTGTGTTTTGGTTGTGTTTTCTGAGTCACAAATGACTTGCCACGGACAAGGAAAACATCAACTACAGGTAGGAGACCTTTCTGAAGGATCAACAAAGCTCTTCTCTATGTGATGGTAGCAATACGGCTGCTTCCTCAAATCCATGAACCATACTGGTATTGTTAAAAAATAAACAGGGGCCCACACAGGTTCAAAAGATACGTCTGTACTGTGGGCAAAAGTGTGGTGGCACCTTGTGTGGAAATAATGGGATTGGATTAATGTTGAAAACATTGCTACCACCACAGTTTTGTTGACTCCACATGAATCGACTGCTTAGGGGTTCCTCCCACATTTTGGACAAAGGTTGAGCTTGGTGTCTGCTCTGCTACTGCTACTCAAATAAACTAGTTCAGAGCAGTGGGTACATTTATGTGAATGGAAATTACAGCTCATTTGCAGTGCTGTCATACAAAGATTTACCTGCATTGGTCAAGGCTGCATCTTCTGAGATGTTACAGTGATGTGAAACAGACATAAACTCACTGGGGTGTACCAACTTTAGGCATCACCAAAATAGCACACCACTGAGTCTGAACTGACAGATTCAGAACACTCCTCTTGTCCAATGTCAAGTCCCTCTACTGAGCAGTGAGAACAAGGATTCTTTAAGGACAAAATTTCAGCATAGAGACAGGAAAATATTTCAGGAGAGAACTGGGGTATTTATACTGAGGAAAAAGGAAAGCACATGACTGAGAGCACCTTGAAAAATTAACTGTCTCAAAAGGTGGTTCATATTTTAAGGTACCCTAATATTTACAGAATTTCAATATACGAAATTCGAAGCAGAGTAAAGTTGGCATGACAGAAGCAATACTGACACTGTTTTAGAGCCTGACTTTGCGCATACAATAGCCTCCAGCATGACACAAAGTGCATAAAAATGTAAAAATAAAATAATGACTAGATGAGAAATTTATGGCTCAGATGATTAAAGAGGAGTGACAAAACCTTCTTTCTTTTTAAAGACATATCAAATGGACAGCAACCAAATCTTATTACCTGAGATAGCTAGGACAGTGGTAGTGCTGGGAGAAAGCTTTCTCCAGTGGTGCACCTGCTGAGTGGCTGAGCAGAGATTTGCAATAGCCAACACCATCACCCTGACACCTTTCCCATGCAATAAATATACCACAGACTCATAGCCCTGATTTGTTGAGCTAGGTGCAAGAATCACTGGGTGAAATGTATGGTCTGCATTGTGCAGCAGGTCAGACTTAGATGATCTTCTGACCTTAAAACCCGTGAATCATAGCATGGTGACGAACACTTCCAGCATAAAAAACAGAGTCCAGAACCAGGAGAAAGACAGCTATGGAGCAAAATGAGATCTGTGAGGCTGTGTGGGAACTCAAGTTGTCTCCTTTCAAAAACCTTTTGCACAAGGAATGTAGTGCGCAGCAAGCCCAGGAGCGAGAGGATTTACAGCCCAGGAGCTCCTGTGTGCTGCCTCTGTGCAGATGGTTGGTGCACACCAAATGGGCTGCAGCTACCTCTGCTGTCACAGACCAGAAAGGCCAGAGCCTGGGAAAAGTTGGAGGTGCTTCAAGTATGACTTTAAATGCCTAAATCTGAAATCGTGATGCTGATTCAGCTGTTATCTAGCCCCACAGGCAGTTACATTTCAAGGGCACTTCAGATTTTTATGCTTAATTTTTCCAGATGCCTGAAGTATTTTCTCACTCCCAATAAATTTTCAGAAATCGACAATGACTTCGGTTTTCTCCCCTGAGAAGAGCGAGCCAACGGTTTTTCTCAGATTACCTCCAAGGCCGGGATTTTTTGACTTTTGCCTTTCTTTAAAATAGCAGAAGGGAGACCCTTTGTTCATACAACAGCACTCACGCACAAAGGGGATATCCACACCCAACCCTTTCCCTCCATGAGGGCATCTAATCCCTGTTTCTGGCCTCTCAGGAAACTGGTGAAACCACTAGTCTATAAAGTGGTGTAGGAAAGAATTCAAGATTCATGGTCAGAAAGAGCAAGGCTGGTTCAAGCTCCCTTCCAGCAGCATACGAGAGGAGCTGGATTTGCTGTCAAGGGTAGAAGAAATTGGAGCTTTACAAGAAAACCACGGAGAATGGCCAAGCAGAAGTGGAAGATTTAGGCAGATATTGTATTACTGTTCATACAAACAGAATAGTTGCTCTTGGAAGGCAATAGGTTAGTGTTGGATCTCATCTCTATTCAAATCACAGTAAGTGGTCTTTTGTCTTCTAAAACAGTGTTTCAATTTAAAACCACAGAAAGATACAGAAAGACACCAAATCAGAGACCCTATTTAAAGTAAGGATCATTAAAATGCAATATTTGCTATTTAAGTTTGGCTGTGACAGTAAGCTGATATCTATCTTGTCTGCTCCAAACATAGTATTTTGTTTCCTACTGAAGTCCAAAGATGGCCTTCTTTTGCAAATAGCAACCTACTTGTACAAGAAACTCAATCAAAATGTCAACACAGAGCAATTCTCAAAATTCTTTTTATGAGTGGTTGTTCTTTTCATAAGTCTTTTCCCAACCCTGATCAGATACCAAAACTTCCCCCCAGAAGTCAATGAGAATTTTTCCTTTAATATTAACAGGTCTTGAATCCAATGCCTCAGAAAAAAGGAGTTTCTGGATGAACTGAAGAATTAAAAAATGCAGTTTCTTGTGGATTTGTATCCTGTTTTCTTTCAACCCCACTGGCATCATGTCAGCTTTCTGAGCTGTTTCTGTCCCCCAGGTGCTGCTGGGGGGGTGAAATCCACATGTATATTCCCAATTTCTGTCCTTGTCTATGCTCTCTGATCCTTCCTCTGAGTCTCAATTAACAAGAAGCAGCACTTGTGGCTCTTAGAAATGTGTATGTTGATTACTGACCAGTAGTCTCATGCATAATGGCCAGCTGGCAGCTAAAACTGAACAGAAAAGCTACTGATTTTCATGAAAAACACTGGAATTTAATATCTTTGAGACCTCTACCCTTCTGTCAAAGTTGATCAGTGGGTTTACAGATTATTGAAAGAGACTGACAGATGGCTGGACAGGCGTAAAACGTGATCACATGAGCCCTGTTTTCTCAGGCTAAAGACCATGATTAACCTTTGAAAAACAAAATTCAGTGTACCTGGATTAATCTTATCTCCAGCAGTGATTTATAAGCAACTTACAGAATAACATGCAGCATGAGTTATGTACTGGTGATGCACATCTAGAAACTTTTCCAGCATTATAAACTTCTAAACTTCTGATTTTGATAGCATCCTCCTCCGCACAGCAGCAAATTCAAGTCAGCTAAAAAGATAAGCAGCTTATCTATTTTTAAGTTTCTTTTCTTTCCTCTTTCCCGCAGCTACTTCATCAGTTAGAAAGCTCATGGAAAAAGGGTATTCCTAGGAGAGGTTCACTAAGTGAGAAAAGGAAAGAGCAAAATGCAAACATGGCTGATCCTCAGTGAATTGAAACTTCCCCCAAATACTGTCACAAATAGATATCTGTACTTCTAGCTTTGCTTCTTGGGATTCTTCTTTCTTATGCATCGTATGCTAATTATCTTGCCAGTCAGCCTGCAAAATTTGATTCGGCTTTTTTCCTGCTTCTTGCTTGTAAATTTACATTAGAGAAGAGGTAGGGTGAAATTATTAATGAAAATGTATCCACAGGTGTCTTTGCAAAGGAAGAGAGCAGAACTAGCGTACGAAACAGATCCCACTTTCAGGTTTCCTTTTAACGCATTTACGTTCCGCTCTGAACCCTGCTAATTTGCATAGGCGAGAGGATAAAAGCAGTAACAAACATCTCAGCTGGTTCTGAATTTCCCCCACAGACAGAATTATCTGTCTGCTGTTCCTTTCTCTGTGTGTTGCTCTCAGGAAGCAGACAGCAAGCAGGCAGCATGGTGTTCGCTCGCTGCTCTCGGCTCTTTTTAGCTGGCATCCCAAGTTGTGCCCGGCAAAAAAGAGGATTCCCCAATGAGCTGAGACACGCTAGGTGGGACTTCTCTGAGCAAAAGTGTCTAGAGCTGAGCTATGGCAGAGAAAGAGGGGCTTTAACAGAAGTGAAGGTCTGAAATGAGAGGAACTGTGGCCTCACAAGAGCTATTTAGCTTGGCTGAAGTTTGTTCTGATGAAGCCCCCGTCGTGACCACTGGGTGCTGGATCAATGAGGAGGAACCATGGAGGAGATTTCAGCAATGTCACAAGCAGTTGAGAGGGAACGAAGAAGGAAGGATGAGGGTTTTTTGCCTCTTGTTGTGTATGCATGTGCCCGTCTCATCCTGCAGCTAGAGTAAATTAGTCTTAGTTGCTCAATAAATGGGAGGCATCACACAGCAGTAAATCTGGAAGATGGATGTGAACAGAGGAGGACACGCAAGAAGATCAGCAAAAAGTGGATGTGTTGCTCTAGGAAAAAGGGTGGTTTTTTTTCACAATCTGTGACAACCAGGCAGTGACTGCATGCAGGACAACAGCTAGGCTGATTTACATGTCTAACTTCAGTCAATATAGCAACAAGGGTGGGTCGCTGTTAGAAGCTCACCGCTCTTCAGGTGATGAAACGTGAGCTCACCAGTCTGTCTGCAGTGCCTGGCTTTTGAAAAGCTCAGTGTGTGCATGTTTTTATCAGGAAGGAGTCAGTTATTTTTTGGTCTGTCACAGAGTTGTCCCTTAGCCCATGATATACAGACAAGCATTTGTTGTCTAGTGCTCTATTAGGCTCCAGTTTCCTGCACAGGTGGTTATTCTTTATTTTCTGACCAAAAGATTTACTTCAGTTTTTATCTGCTACAATTTGCTACTTATGACTAACCAAAACTTTTCATCAAAAAAATGTTTTTTCTTAAAGACGCAAATTCACTGAACTGTTCCCCAAAAAAATAAAAAGAAAAACACCTTTGATTGAGAAATCGAAAAAGTCAACTGCAAATTCAACTGCTCTTATTTTTTTTGCCATTCTTAGCTGGATATTTCCACTTTTGAACATTTTTTTTTCCTCATTTTCATCTGTAGAACAATGAGGAATCCTTGGCTTTCAGTTTTTTCCATTAAAAAAAATTCTGACCGACACTTGTAACCAACCTATGGCTTCAAAACAACCCAGTTCTAATGTAATTTACGTGAGTCTTGTATCACGCAGATGCTCCTGACAATTCAATGAACTTTGTCCTGCATTTCACCAGAATACTTATGAAGCATATTGGGTACAACAGAGCTGTTAATGAAACCGGAACAGCATAATTACAACACGCTCATCCTTGAAGATGCAGGCAGATGTGGGGAAGTGTACTCCATTTGTCTCATTGAAATACCATTGCAAATTACCTCTGCGCTAACTACGTTTAAATAGGAAATAAAGGGAAAAAAAATCTTCCTTGATAATGGCAAGACAAGACTATCCATAAAAAGGAAATAGAGATGACATACTTTGCCTGTGACATACATTTTTTACATGGCTTAGGGGCTTTGCTTCCTGAGAGTTTACATCGTCAACTGTCAGAGCCCTTCCATGCATGATTTATATATGCATAATAAAGACATTGTGGTTGAGGAACTGATCTGTGATTTCCAACAGCTTTGAAACTAACAGTAATAAAATATACGGCATATGAATAATATAGGGTTTAGTTAAAAAGCATCAAGTTTTGAAAAATGGGAGATATATTTATTTTTCATGGCTTCATCTGTTTTTCTTTTTTCTTTTTCTTTTTTTTAAGGCAAATTGAATGACAGCTGTTGAAGGAGACAAGCCAAAGATTTCCAATCCAGGGGCCAGGCTGTGCACAGAGCATTGCACATGCCCCCTCACTCCCATTGCAGATCCCAGGCACTCTGTGAGAGAGCAATTGGTAGTACAAACCCAGCGCAAGTAATTTCAGATTGGATTGAGAAGAGTACAGACTGTGAAGCTCTTGGGGAATGCATTTAAATAAGTTCTTCCTAAAATTTCACGAGACTTCCCGTCCCACTTTTGTAGCAAGGCTTGTGTACTAGTAACACTGACTACTAGTATTATTTTCCAGGAGCGTCGAGAGGCCATCAGTGGATATCACTGTGGGCATACTCATGCCACGCAATGATGAGCAGTCCCGTGACGGCTCTCAGTCCAGTGAGTCTTGCTCAAATATATCCCATCCATCTCATCAGCCTGCACACATTCCTGCCTTGCGCAGACAACAGGGCTAGGTTATAGAACTGCAAATGCGCTGGAAGAGGACACATCCCTTCTGAAAAGATCGCTAATGCAGAGACTAGATTAAAGAGGTCTTTTTATTTTACTTGATGAAATCAAGATACAGAAACTTGGTGATCTGGATAGAATCATGTAGGAAATCTGTGCTAACCAGTCCCTAATTCCTGCGTTCTTGTTTGTCCCGGTGAAGTTATCCATTTCATAGTGATAGAGCTTTCTCAGGTGTCTAGGGAAATTTTACTGGTGCTGTGTTGCAGTCACATTTAAAAATTTGCCCCTGCTCAGGTTAATGAAATTAAATGGAGGATTAGATCGTGCTTAATGACAACAAGAACATGCCAAAGGTGCAAAAGCCTGCAGGAGTTATCTCCACATCTACATTAAAGTTCTCATTTGGCTCGGTAAGTAGGGAAAGAGGACAGAGGTCCTTCATAGCCTCAGAACCTATTTTAATTATCCCTTCCCTGGATAATTATTAATGGGGGAGGAGAGAACTGCCTGCAAGTGCAAATGCTAATGGGTTCCCCAGAGAGCACGAATCCAGAACATCAAGGAACATACAGTAGGTTAACAGCTTTTCCAACACATTGCTGCTGGCTTGGAGGGGGGATGCCACAGTTGAGATGCTGATGATATTCCTCAATGACTTGAAGGCTAAACTTCATGTCTTTATAAAAGCAAAGCTGTTCCTGCACTGAAATATTCAAGGGGAAAGGAACTTGTGTAGCTATAACTTGGGCTTTTGACATAGTCAAATGCTGTCAGAGAGAATAAGGAAGGGAATGTAGAAAGGGGATCTGAAGGAGCTGGGAGCTGTTTCTTCACTGTTGGTTAGGGTGCCGCTTTTTAACAACAGCTTTCTGAGTGATTTCTAAAGTGGAAGGAGGCCTCACGACAAACCAGGGAAGGCAAACTAGTTCATAGTTGCACCATGTCAAGGGGATGACAAGGCTTGTTAGAGAAAAATAAAAGCCCAGACAGCTGTGGGACTCAACATACATCTGTACCTCGAAGAAGTCAGGTCCTGAGGTGTTATCTCAGGTCTAGCACATCAGGTCTTTGTTAGACCATGAACTAAGGACATTATTTGAAATCACTCACCTCCCTGTTAGGTGTTCCAGGTGCCAGATGGAAAACACGTTTGAAGGGGCTGTGATGAGCAGGCACTGATTGTGTTAAAAACAATGCTTTTCTCAGGAGCCTGGAAACCAATTCTGCTGTGCTTGGAGGGAATTTAGCACTTAAGTGCCAGTGCAGATAATGGAGTCAGAGGAAGTGATTCTTCCACTTTCTCAGGTGTTTTCCCCTGAGGTCCTCCCTCCAGCAGAAAACAGTCTGTGGAAAAACCTTTGCATGGAGGTGGCACTGGAATACAAGAACACTGCTTCTTTGGTAGACAGTTTGCTCTGAAAGTAACTTAAAATGGGGTTTCACATTTGTTAGTTCTCGCAATTTTTATGCATTGCTTTCACAAGACTTTTTTCAATGTCTCCCAACTCATCACCAGATCTGAGAGCTGACTAGAGTTCATCCCAGCTCAAACCCAACCCTTGAGCTGGCTAGTGAGCAATGAGGTTGGTCCCACCCTTGTTGCTCAGCCTGTTTCCAGCCTTAGGGTCTCCTGGAGGGCCCCATGAAGCCAGGGGCAAAGCTCAAGGCAGTATCTGGGAGCAGATTGCTTCCTGGCCACCGCACACAAACGTTGGTCATTCAAAGGCACACGAGAACAGAGTAGTTGATGTGGTAACAGGTGGGCACATGAAAGCATAGGAGAATTACCCCAGCTTGGTTTGCAAGCATGTTTATCCCCATTTGAGTCACATCATCTTCTTCTCTGCAATTTATAGGAGGAGGATGGTTTGGGTTCTCCCCCATGATCGAGCCCTTGGGGGTGTCTGTAAAACACCATTATTTCTACATTAAGATGCAAGAGAAGGCTTCCACAGGCTGTCTAGAAGAGGACTAACATGGATGAATGGTCTTAGAGGCTTTATGAACAAGACAAACCCTGATGCACTTTTTTCTTGGATCGTCTACATATGTGTCCTTTGGAGAGTGGTACAGAGAGTAACTAAACTAATACCAGAACCAGCAGCTGCATCTTGGCTAATTAGTGCCCTGGGGTCAATTAGTCTGCTCTTATCACCATATTGCCCTGACTGTCATGCTTTCAGGGCCCGAAGCTGGTGTCTTGGCATGGTGGCGGCAGGACCCTGGCTGTCCTGGCTCTGAAAGGTGGACAGGGTAAAAAACTGTTGGAAGGCACAGGTAAGAGCCTGCATACACAGTGGGGAGGAGGGGTGCTGCTGCTAAGGACTCATGGTCAGAATTGGACCATGACATCGTGTCCCCCTTCCCCAAATCACGCAAGACTAATTTAGGCAATGCTACCTCTTCTGTGCTACTGTTCTTTGTAACAAAAACATAATGTTACAGCTTTCCCCCCCTCTGTCTTCTGCAGCTGTCACCACGTCATGCCAATAGTCCAATATTAGGAGTGTTTTGAGCTAAAAAACCCTGCTTAGATGATCATGCTTATCTCAGCTGAAAGTCTTTCAAAGCCCATCTTAGCCAAAATATGTGATACACACCATGAGTCCAATCATCCCCCTTATAGCCATCTATGAAGAGTTGTTTTTCTAAAACCAAGCTTTTCCATTATAATTTTCTTCCATTCTTGTTGCAGCTCACTAAACATTAACCACCATGACTTACTGCATAAACCCAAACCATATTAAACAGATTAAGTTTATAGCCAAATCCTGACACTCTATTTGGGGAATGGCTACAATGCCTGGCTGCTTCTACAGTTCTGCGGGTTGGGGTTTTTTTTGGACAAAGTTAAATCTTTTTACTTGACTGAAACATTTTGGATGTGTTTAACACCACACTGCTAAAGCAAAACACATAGATGAAACCAACCCATTTATTTAAGAACAGCACTAAAAAATAAAACAAACATAGGCCCCAAACCTATCTGCAATGCATATCCAAAACTTGTAAAAGGAACCAACTGATTTTTATGAACTAGTTGATATATATGTGTGTATTTACATTTTATTCTGATGGATTGTATTTACATCAGAACGTAGGAAATGGCCTCTACCTTTCAATTTACATTGTGGCTCAACATAATCACATGCTGTCCCATGGATAAGAACCCATTACTTCTAGCAGAGCTGCCAGCAGGCTGATATAGAAAAGAACATTGCTGAATATCACATTTTTAGTTTTCAAAGGGAGAGGCAAGGGAAGGCAAGGGGAAAAAAGCCACATAGGATGATATCAGCTGACAAAAGGATAAATGACAGGTCCAAAAATTCAGATAAATCATCATCAACTAGGGACATTCTGAGCAGTGTCTCCACAGAATCAGTCCTATGCTTGGGGCTGCCAGATGTTTTCATCAGTAATCTAGAATTAGATATAAAGTCATGGCTGATAGAATTTGCAGCTGATGAAGATTGGTAGAAGTATAAATAACTGCAGGGACAGTGTAAGCTAGATCACTGGAGAAGCCTGGCTTATTCAGGCAAAACCTGTTTTGATACAGCCAAATGCAATGCAGTCCATGCAGGAACACAGCATGTATACTTTGTTCCTATCACATAGTTATGAAATTTCGTATGTAGGAAAGGTGCAACCTTCCTGCAGGCAAGGAATGTGAAGGATGTTTATACGGGAGAGGTCCCGAGGGTGAGTAACTCAACCTGAGCTCCATGTCCTGCTGAGCCACTCAGCATTCCTGGTTGTTCCAGGACACGTAGGGATCCCTGAACAGAGAGAGATGACGGCTGCAAATTGCAGGAGGGAGATCCCAGCAGAGGTGACTGACCTTGGTCTGAGGGGTAGCTTTCAGCCTCCCATCACCATGAGTAGTGCTGTGTCGTGTAAAGCTTGTTGCCCTCCAGACAAGAGCTGGGAAATGAGAGCTAAGGAGCTCAAACCAAAGAAGCTGTGCCTTCATAGGAATACATTTGAAAGTATTTTAATTAAAATCTTGACTAAATGATAGAGTCAGCGAATCAGAAACATGATATAAATATGGCATGAGTTTTACTGATATTGCTTAGAAGATATGGATGACACAGTTTACAAAGAATTAAAGCCTATGCTATAGGTAATACTAAGGAGCCCAGCCTGCTTGGCACTGAGTTTTACGTAAGTGCCTGTGATCCAGAGACCGAATTTTCAGCAAAGGTCTTACAGCAGATGTGAACTTCTGTCTGACCATGAGTTCAGGGCAGGAGGTCTCCACCAAGAGCTGAACATCTCTGGAAATGTTCAACACCAGGCTGGATGGGGCTTTGAGCAACCTGGTCTGGTGGGAGGTGTCCCTGCCCAGGGCAGGAGGGTTGGAACTAGATGATCTTTAAGGTCCTTTCCAACCTAAACTATTCTATGATTCTATGAACGTTAATTTAGATCTAGATAATGCAAGCAAATCTACGTAACATGTTGTTAGTGGCCATGTTTATTACACTCTCCTTGCTTGTGCAAGAGCCTGATTCATTTCTTGTTTCTGACACATCCCGCTTCTGACTTCTTTCCACCTGTTTTTCCCCTACTGGTGTTAATCAGCTGAACTTACCTGAAGGCACAACCCACACGACTACAGAATAATTACATCTATGGCTGTTAGTCTGCAGAGCCAAGATGCACCTAAATCTATAAGTATTTATCTGTATGTATGTATGCTATATGTACTGTATATATATTCCATATACTGTACTTCAGGGCTTTTAATGTTAAAAGTCACAGTCCTTTCTTGTATTTGTATTCCTGCTCCAATAGAATCTGGTTGCAGCCGTGCACCTGTGTACAAAATCAAGGTGAGTGAAATGGTAATGTTGCATACATCTGTTTGCTTTCATTCAAGAAGTTAAAAAAAAAAATGGAGAAATCTCAGAAAAGAACCAGACATGGGCAGGAGAAAGTTTCTGAGAATGGGAGACTTTTCAAACTCATCCGGCTTACTTGGACAAAGAGAAGATGGACACATAATTTGACTACTGGAGAAATATTTGTGTGGATGGAAGAACCTGTTCGGAAAAGAGCTCTTTAATCAGACAGAGGAAGGCATGAGAAGGACCAGGGTGATTTAAAGTAAGATTGAGTTTTTGCTGAGGAGGACTACAAGCCAGAACAGACTGCTAAAGAAAGTGGTGGGTTCTCTGTTTCTCCCTTCATGCAAATCAAGGCTGGGTGTCTCTCTGGAAGAGAATTTTCACTGAACATCAATTACTGGGATCAATCTTGAGGGCAGCGGGGTGAAACTTCATAACCTGTGACACAGGTGATCTAAACAAGATGATCCTTTGGCCTTAATATCCCTGCACCTTGGGGATGGCGAAGAGCAGAGCTCTATATAGCAATGGAAACATAAGCAGAGTGTAAATATTGGAGGTGCAGAGCAATTAGGTCCAAGCAGCTAGGATGAGGAGTGCCATATCATTTGTTTTTTTACACATAAATGTCAGCTGGAGGTTAAGTGGACATTTTGCAACCACAAGGGTGGCATAAAGCCTTTGCAGACGGAATAGATGCACACAAGCCTTACTGCATTACTTGGCTCATTTTAAGGTCTGCTTCCCATACCTTGAGCACTGGGGAAGGAATGTGCTCTGCCCAAAGAGGAATTACATTCAGCAAGGACAAGGTACCTCACAGCTCTGGTAATTCCCTTTTAGCTTAGTTTGTGTCTTGCTGTGTTTTTGTCATGAGGATATGGTATTTCATGAGTGGAAGAAGCTATTCTACCATCCCTTCTCTCTGCTCATGGTTTATTGCAAATATTGATGTTTTACGACATGGATGTTTTATTGTTGAATTTTCTGCTGGGCTGTTACTAGATTTCAGTAATGAATTCCATCCTGCTTATTTATTTATTTACTTATTATAAGGAGAGCAAACAAGTTTCACAAGAATTATGAGTCCTAGGGAGGTATCTTAGCTAATTCAAAGAAGTAAATTGCAAAAGCAGGAAACCTCAACATGTGAATTGAATTTTGTGAGACACACAAAGTGCAACACGTTGGCATTGTGGCAGAAGTCCCCACTGAGATACAGAGCTGCTGCACCAGGCAACGCACACAGGCAATGCCATGCAAGACTGTTCCCGTGCCATGGAGACTGCAGCAGCTCAGCGGGCTGGGCTGACAGCTGGAGCTGAAAGATATTAATTAATAGCCTTCATTGGTGAACAAAAAAAGTGGTTTATAAGGAAGGTGAACAACCCCGTTTTGGGAAACTGAGGCACAGGGCAAAGTGTGTTGCTATTCCTGAGGTCTCCTAGTAGAGTAGCGGGAGTCACAAGCAAATGAGGAAGACTTCCTTGAGAAAAGATGAAGTGCCACACAATGCCTAGCAGAAAAGGTCTCTTTTGTCCTAAAGCGGGGAAATCTCTTCTTGCCTGCAGCTGGCTGAGTGGATCACCTCCACCCCACGCCCCCCGCCATGTATGGTGCAATCACTAAACACAAGATGCTTCACACTCACATATTCCTTCTCTTTAAAATAACTCCAGAAGGCCTTTTTGATCTCAGATCTTGATCTGGAAACTAAATTTTGAGATGTGACCTATCTAAGTTGTCAGTAAGATGGAGAGGGAGATTCCTTGCCAGACTAGTAACTATATGTTTAGAAAAACATATATTTCATTGTCTTAAATACTGATGAGTCTTACTCTTTTTGCTTTAGATTTCTGATCTGAAAGGAATTTTATTGCTCATAGTTATTTCTCACCAGGAAAATTTTCCTCCCTCATTGGCTATGCGAGAGTTAATGTGTAAATGAATGGTGGATGCAAATGAATGCTGGACTTCACTTGATGCACAAGTAAAGTCTTATCTTAAATGCTAAATTATTTTCCTCATTTGGAACTTCTCTGAACTTCATAACTAAAAAGGGAGGAAAATAAAACAGAAAAGAAGAGACCATGAAAATGCCAAACTCTAGTATTTTTAATTCCTTGTTACAAAGTACCAAAAGTATTCCTGAACTGCAATAATTTTTACTGAGAGAAAACATTGTTAGTAATTTTCCTGAAAATAATTGACCTTTCTTCTTGCAAGATGAAGGTCAAACAATGCGCAGGGCAACACTTCCTTCTCTGTCCGTCACTAGACATTGAGCTCCCAGGGACACCTTTGCTTCCAGAACCCACTTCTCAAGGCCCAAATGCAGAGACCAAACGCTGCTACAACTCCAACACTCCAGCTCTTCGGAGACACGGATACCCGTGTAACCCAAAACTTACATCCCTGCAGCATGATTTCCGTATCAGCGCTTTCTCACACACTAAAAAAGCCTTGAATGACTCGCTATGACAACACCACCTCCTAAAACATGTCATGTTATCGTCTTTCTTGACTCTACACTGTGTGTTCCCCACTCATACAAGCGACCATTCGTACTGGTTTACCGAAGCAGCAGCAGAATCATCCAGTATCATACTTCTTAACATTGGCCAATGCTAGATATCCTCCAGATGGTAGAAAATAATCTTCACAGACCTTGGAGACACTGATGTGGTACCGTACCAACTGACACCAGCTGTTGATTACCCAAACCTCGTAATTTTTAGTTTCGTTAACGTACACCAGCTGCAGAGCTTACTGTCACATGACATACACAATTGTTTAATCTCTGTATTTTCCTCCAAATCAGGAATTCTTCTCAATACCAATCTAGGATGATACAAATTAATAATATCAGGCTTTAGGATGTTTGCTTTGTTCCTTTAAAATGCGTTCTCAGAAGTACTCAGAGGACTACATAAGGCGTAGCTGAACAATTTCATTTAGAAGTATCAATCCAGTGTGTATATTTGTGAGAGGTCTTTTATTTATTCAGTTAAATCAGGAAAAATAATCGTCTATCTTATTTTTTATCTTTAGAAACAGTATAATATATGCCAAATCAAACGCATAACTCATCCATCTTTAATAGCTTTCTTTGTGCCATATAACTGCACAGCAGCTGCTTTGTCAAATGATCAAGAAATAAGCGTTTGGCAAAACAGTGGTTTTCATCAGCATATGACCTTAAGATAACATTTACATTTCAGGAGATGCTGTTACAGTCAGAACAGAACTGCGGGGCAAACTCACATCTCTGGGTACTCATGGAGGCATCCAACAGAAAAGCTAATAAACGCACCAGATTAGTACAGTTTCATTTTCCATAAATCCGGGACATGTTCAGCAATGTCAAACTTGTTCCCGTGCCTTTAAATGAATAAATAAACCCAAGCTTGCTCGGAAGCTCAGAAGTGAGATAGAATTCATTTAGCTCATTACCATTTAAATGATAGATGGACAGGGTAAACTCTTTTCTTTTGAGGCAGGGGACGGACAATGTGGAGACGAGAGCAGTGGTATTACATAGATGTGGGCTCCCAGGCTTAGATGATTGGATTCAGATGTTTCCAAGGAAATTATTTGCTCCAAAAGGGCTCTTTGGTTACTAACAGGTATAGCAATCATATTTAAAATGTTTTTACTTACAGTCAGGCTCCTGTAGCTTCAGTCACATAGGGTTTACTGGAGGGTTTATCCTTGGGCTGCTCTGTTGAGTGCAGAGAATTCAGGTGGGTGTTTTCAGAGGGTTAGGCTGCCAAGACATACAAAGTGAAAAATAACATGTTTAGAGGAGAAATATTTTCCTTTTGCCGTTTTGGCTAGAATTTATTTCCCGCTTTTGCAATAGGTCATTATTTGCCTCTCCTACATTGCAGGAAAATTCAAAGGGGACAGAGGCAACAGGTAGGGTTTTGTTTATTCACTAATTGCATGAGAAAATGAGGTACCTGTGTAGCTGAGAGCAAGAAGGTAAGAACTTCACACTTAGACCAGGGTGAGTGAGAAAGCAACATTTCACTGTTTTGTAAATTAATGCAGTTCTTCATCAGCCAAGTTCCTTTGAGAAGGAGGAATAAAATGATAATTTATTTGCTCTTTCATATTTAAAAGGGAAAAAAACCTAACCCCAAAACAGAAGAGAGAATAGGAGATTTCATGTGTGACACTTACGCTGCAAAATCACAAATGGTTTGCTTGATTTCTGGTTTTCTTGTAACCTTGAAAGTCAATGTAAACTCATCAAAAGTTTTCTGAGCTCCTACAGGTCTCTTGTCACCAGTTTCCAGTGAACTGACTTGAGTCAGAACTATGGATCACTTGTGTGTGTGCAGGGCTGTGAGAGTATTTTGATCCTGGTATCACACACAAGTGGTGGCATGAGGAGCAGGATGGAGATAATTATAAGAATAGGTCGCGCATCTTGTAACCCTCATAGTAATTTTTTGTTGTAACAAAAGAGCTCTTTAACAAATTGTCATATGTGGATGTTTTCTGAATCCAGCCAATGTTAGCAGCCTGTGTGGTGACAAACTCTGCATCAGCCCTGCCAGACCCTAGGACAAGCCTTTTCCTATTCACATCTGAAGCCTGATGTTCTGCCTAGACCTGGCTTTTTCTGCAGACCTCCTTCTTGCTGGATCTTTCACATGTCCCCCTGCACTTCAGATCTCACAGAGGAATATGGTCTGAGCCCCTTAGGAGAGATCACAGCTTCTCCTACGTCACGGATTTCTCTTTCTGCAGCAACTGGGAAAAATGCAAATAAACAGTCTTCTTGTTTTCTGTTCAGGAACAACTCTTGCATGACTATAACTTACAATAAGAAAATATACCAGATACAACCTGTCATAGCATCTTGTATTCCTGGGCATCTATGCAGCTCTGCCTCAAAATATGCGGAGTCCAAACCTATAAGTGATGCTCTGCTTACACATACAGCTTGGCATCTACATTGAGCTAAAAATTGAAACAACCATTTGCATGAAGAGGGAGCCTATATACTGGAAAGGGAGGATACGTGAGTATCATTGCTACTGGTGTAGCTCTTGCAAAGTGGCTGGTGATGCTGGGTGCCTCAGCTCTGGGACTATCAACTTGCCAGGTCTGCAAGGCACTCGGTTTGCAGAATATAGGGTACTTGAGGTTTTGAGTAGATGGGCTCTCCAAGCATGCTCCAGAAGAAGAACCTGAAGGAGAAGTCAGTACTACTTTAGATTTCTTTTTCTGTGTTGGTTTGGGAGTGTCCTTCTTACCATGTGTGAGAATATGAGAAATTTTACGAAAAGACAGAGTGGTGGAAGGGCGATGTCGGATGGCCAAAAAAAGAGGATGATCCTTTATTGCCTTCCTTTGGTGAAACAAATAACGACAGCATGAGCAGTAAGGAGGAATTCAGATGGAAAGGAGCGAGTAATGTGTCACCCTGGATACTGGAGAGTGTTATATGAGTGGATGATAGTACTGGTGGATCTGCAGAAGTGACTATGGGGAATTATATGCAAATAGGGCACGGAAGCAGATTCACTGGGCGTGATTCAGTATCCCAGGTAGATGGCGTGTGTGGGCAGAAACCAGCCTGGGAGAATGTTGCATTAACACCTGTTCTGGGAAAAGGACCAGAGTAGTAGGGGCTCCAGGGTAGGTTGGTGGTTCTTGTCTGGATGGTCTTGCAGGGAAGAACCTGGCACAGAATTGCAAGGAGAGAGGGGAAGTTTTTCTCCTAAATAATTTTAAAAGNCCTTTCTTGACATTAAGGGAGCTCCAAGAGGGGTGCTTTCTCTGAAGGGCTGTAAGGTGGGGTGTTTTTTTTTTTTCCTATTGCTTGGCCTAGAACAACCTAAATTTATTAACACAAGCAGTATACAGTGCAAACTGCATTGCTTTTGGGAAGGACTTAAGTGGATGAGCCTGGGATTTCCATTGAGGAGGGAAGTTTTCTGAGCTTAATTATGAGCAAGTTCGTAAGCAGCTTGGCTATTTGTGGGCTGATACGTTGGCATTTCCTCTCTTTCTTCTCCCCCCAGTTTAAGA